>OX638384.1:50709333-50761143 GCA_951813785.1 Criorhina ranunculi | reverse complement strand
CTTCTTGCATCTATTTCTACTTGTCCTTGTCCGTACGTTTTTCTTATATTTTGCGTCCACTTCTCCCAATTTCGCATGTACTTCTAAATGTCCTTGTTCGTATGTCCTTTTATATTTTGTGTCCACTTCTGACAGTTTTGCATGTACTTCTACCTGTCCTTGTTCGTACGTTTTTCTTATATTTTGTGTCCACTTCTGGCAGTTTTGCATGCCCTTCTACCTGTGTTTGGTCATATGTGTCCCTTATATTTTGTGCCCACTTCTGGCAGTTTTGCATGTACTTCTACCTGTGTTTAGTCGTATGTTTTTCTCATATTTTGTGTATACTTCTTGCATCTACTTCTACTTGTCCTTGTCCGTACGATTTTCTTATATTTTGCGTCCACTTCTGACAGTTTTGCATGTACTTCTACCTGTGCTTGGTCATATGTTTTTCTTATATTTTGTGCAAACTTCTGGCAGTTTTGCATGTACTTCTACCTGTCCTTGTTCGTATGTTTTTCTTATATTTTGTGTCCACTTCTGTCAGTTTTGCATGTACTTCTACATGTCCTTGTTCGTATGTTGTTTTTATATTTTGTTACCACTTCTAACAGTTTTGCATGTACCTTGTTGGAATGTTTTTCTTATATTGTGTGTCCACTTCTGGCAGTTTTGCATGTACTTCTACCTGACCTTGTTCGTATGTTTTTTTATATTTTGTGTCCACTTCTGGCAGTTTTGCATGTACTTTTTCCTATGCTTGTTCGTATGCTTTTCTTATATTTTGTGTCCACTTCTGGCAGTTTTGCATGTACTTCTACCTGTGTCTGTTCGTATGTTTTTCTTATATTTTGTGTCCACTTCTGCCAGTTTTGCAGTTATTTCTATCTGTCCTTGTTAGTATGTTTTTTCTATATTTTGTGTCCACTTCTGACAGTTTTGCATGTTCTTCAACCTGTCCTTGTTGGTATGTTTTTCTTATATTTTGCGTCTACTTCTGGCAGTTTTTGCCTGTACTTCCACCTGTCCTTGTTCATATGTTTTTCTTATATTTTGCGTTCACTTCTGGCGGTTTTACACGTCCTAATGTCCTTGTTGGTATGTTTTTCTTATTTTTTGTGTCCACTTCTGACAGTTTTGCATGTACTTCAACCTGTCCTTGTTGGTATGTTTTTCTTATATTTTGCGCTCACTTCTGGCAGTTTTGCATGTACTTCTACCTGTCCTTGTTGGTATGTTTTCCTTATATTTTGCGTTCACTTCTGGCGGTTTTGCATGTACGTCCTCCTGTCCTTGTTGGTATGTTTCTCTTATATTTTGTGTCCATTTCTGAGAGTTTAGCATGTACTTCTACCTGTCCTTGTTCGTAGGTTTTTCTAATATTTTGTGCCCACTTCTGACAGTCATGCATGTACTTCAACCTGTCCTTGTTGGTATGTTTTTCTTATATTTTGCGTTCACTTCTGGCAGTTTTGCATGTACTTCTACCTGTCCTTGTTGGTATGTTTTTCTTATATTTAGCGTTCCCTTCTGGCGGTTTTGCATGTACTTCCTCCTGTCCTTGTTGGTATGTTTTTCTTATATTTTGTGTCCACTTCTGGCAGCTTTGCATGTACTTCAACCTGTGCTTGTTCGCATATTTTTCTTATATTTTGCTTCCACTTCTGGCTGTTTTGCATGTACTTCTACCTGTGTTTAGTCGTATGTTTTTCTCATATTTTGTGTATACTTCTTGCATCTACTTCTACTTGTCCTTGTCCGTACGATTTTCTTATATTTTGCGTCCACTTCTGACAGTTTTGCATGTACTTCTACCTGTGCTTGGTCATATGTTTTTCTTATATTTTGTGCCCACTTCTGGCAGTTTTGCATGTACTTCTACCTGTCCTTGTTCGTATGTTTTTCTTATATTTTGTGTCCACTTCTGTCAGTTTTGCATGTACTTCTACCTGTCCTTGTTCGTATGTTGTTTTTATATTTTGTTACCACTTCTAACAGTTTTGCATGTACCTTGTTGGAATGTTTTTCTTATATTGTGTGTCCACTTCTGGCAGTTTTGCATGTACTTCTACCTGACCTTGTTCGTATGTTTTTTTATATTTTGTGTCCACTTCTGGCAGTTTTGCATGTACTTTTTCCTATGCTTGTTCGTATGCTTTTCTTATATTTTGTGTCCACTTCTGGCAGTTTTGCATGTACTTCTACCTGTGTCTGTTCGTATGTTTTTCTTATATTTTGTGTCCACTTCTGCCAGTTTTGCAGTTATTTCTATCTGTCCTTGTTAGTATGTTTTTTCTATATTTTGTGTCCACTTCTGACAGTTTTGCATGTTCTTCAACCTGTCCTTGTTGGTATGTTTTTCTTATATTTTGCGTCTACTTCTGGCAGTTTTTGCCTGTACTTCCACCTGTCCTTGTTCATATGTTTTTCTTATATTTTGCGTTCACTTCTGGCGGTTTTGCACGTCCTCCTGTCCTTGTTGGTATGTTTTTCTTATTTTTTGTGTCCACTTCTGACAGTTTTGCATGTACTTCAACCTGTCCTTGTTGGTATGTTTTTCTTATATTTTGCGTTCACTTCTGGCAGTTTTGCATGTACTTCTACCTGTCCTTGTTGGTATGTTTTCCTTATATTTTGCGTTCACTTCTAGCGGTTTTGCATGTACGTCCTCCTGTCCTTGTTGGTATGTTTCTCTTATATTTTGTGTCCATTTCTGAGAGTTTAGCATGTACTTCTACCTGTCCTTGTTCGTAGGTTTTTCTAATATTTTGTGCCCACTTCTGACAGTCATGCATGTACTTCTATCTGTGCTTGTTCGTATGTCTTTTTTATATTTTGTGTTCACTTCTGGCAGTTTTGCATGTACTTCTACCTGTGTTTGGTCGTATGTTTTTCTTATATTTTGTGTCCACTTCTGGCAGTTTTGCATGTACTTCTACCTGTTTTTGTTGGTATGTTTTTCTTATATTTTGTGCCAAATTCTCACAGTTTTGCATGTACTTCTACCTGTCCTTGTTCGTATGTTGGAATTATATTTTGTTACCACTTCTGACAGTTTTGCATGTACCTGGTTGGTATGTTTTTCTCATATTTTGTGTCTACTTCTGGCAGTTTTGCATGTACTTCTACCTGTGTCTGTTCGTATGTTTTTCTTATATTTTGTGTCCACTTCTGCCAGTTTTGCAGTTATTTCTATCTGTCCTTGTTAGTATGTTTTTTCTATATTTTGTGTCCACTTCTGACAGTTTTGCATGTTCTTCAACCTGTCCTTGTTGGTATGTTTTTCTTATATTTTGCGTCTACTTCTGGCAGTTTTTGCCTGTACTTCCACCTGTCCTTGTTCATATGTTTTTCTTATATTTTGCGTTCACTTCTGGCGGTTTTGCACGTCCTCCTGTCCTTGTTGGTATGTTTTTCTTATTTTTTGTGTCCACTTCTGACAGTTTTGCATGTACTTCAACCTGTCCTTGTTGGTATGTTTTTCTTATATTTTGCGTTCACTTCTGGCAGTTTTGCGTGTACTTCCACCTGTCCTTGTTGGTATGTTTTTCTTATATTTTGCGTTCACTTCTGGCGGTTTTGCATGTACGTCCTCCTGTCCTTGTTGGTATGTTTCTCTTATATTTTGTGTCCATTTCTGAGAGTTTTGCATGTACTTCTACCTGTCCTTGTTCGTAGGTTTTTCTAATATTTTGTGCCCACTTCTGACAGTCATGCATGTACTTCTATCTGTGCTTGTTCGTATGTCTTTTTTATATTTTGTGTTCACTCTTGGCAGTTTTGCATGTACTTCTACCTGTGTTTGGTCGTATGTTTTTCTTATGTTTTGTGTCCACTTCTGGCAGTTTTGCATGTACTTCTACCTGTGTTTGGTCATATGTTTTTCTTATATTTTGTGTCCACTTCTGCCAGTTTTGCATGTACTTCTACCTGTCCTTGTTGATATGTTTTTCTTATATTTTGTGTCCACTTCGGACAGTTTTGCATGTACTTCTAAATGTCCTTGTTCGTATGTCTTTTTTATATTTTGTGTTCACTTCTGGCAGTTTTGCAAGTACTTCTACCTGTCCTTTTTGGTATGTTTTTCTTATATTTTGCTTCCACTTCTGGCTGTTTTGCATGTACTTCTACCAGTGCTTGTTCGTATTTTTTTTTTATATATTGTGTCCACTTCTGGCAGTTTTGCATGTACTTCCACCTGTCCTTGTTCATATGTTTTTCTTATATTGTATGTCCATTTCTGGAAGTCTCACATGAACTTCTTCCTATGTTTGGTCGTATTTTATTTTTATATTTTGCGTTCACTTCTCCCAGTTTCGCATGTACTTCTAAATGTCCTTGTTCGTATGTCCTTTTATATTTTGTGTCCACTTCTAACAGTTTTGCATGTACTTCTGCCTGTCTTTGTTGGTATGTTTTTCTTATATTTTGCGTTCACTTCTGGTAGTTTTGCATGTACTTCCAGCTCTGCTTGTTCATATGTTTTCCTTATATTGTATGTCCACTTCTGGAAGTCTGACATGAACTTCTTCCTGTGTTTGGTCGTATGTTTTTTTGTTATATTTTGTGTCCACTTCTGAGAGTTTTGCATGCACATCTACCTGTGCTTGTTGTTCTGTTTTCCTAATATTTTGCGTCCACTTCTGGCAGTTTTGCATGTACTTCTACCTATTCTTGTTGGTATGTTTTTCTTATATTTTGTGCCAAATTCTGGCAGTTTTGCATGTACTTCTACCTGTCCTTGTTCGTATGTTGGAATTATATTTTGTTACCACTTCTGACAGTTTTGCATGTACCTTGTTGGTATGTTTTTCTCATATTTTGTGTCT
This sequence comes from Criorhina ranunculi, assembly GCA_951813785.1. Classification (NCBI taxonomy): domain Eukaryota; kingdom Metazoa; phylum Arthropoda; class Insecta; order Diptera; family Syrphidae; genus Criorhina; species Criorhina ranunculi. The sequence goes on along the minus strand of OX638384.1, from coordinate 50,756,332 downwards.
ACTTCTGGCAGCTTTGCATGTACTTCAACCTGTGCTTGTTCGCATATTTTTCTTATATATTGCTTCCACTTCTGGCAGTTTTGCATGTACTTCTAAATGTCCTTGTTCGTATGTCCTTTTATATTTTGTGTCCACTTCTAACAGTTTTGCATGTACTTCTGCCTGTCTTTGTTGGTATGTTTTTCTTATATTTTGCGTTCACTTCTGGTAGTTTTGCATGTACTTCCAGCTCTGCTTGTTCATATGTTTTCCTTATATTGTATGTCCACTTCTGGAAGTCTGACATGAACTTCTTCCTGTGTTTGGTCGTATGTTTTTTTGTTATATTTTGTGTCCACTTCTGAGAGTTTTGCATGCACATCTACCTGTGCTTGTTGTTCTGTTTTCCTAATATTTTGCGTCCACTTCTGGCAGTTTTGCATGTACTTCTACCTATTCTTGTTGGTATGTTTTTCTTATATTTTGTGCCAAATTCTGGCAGTTTTGCATGTACTTCTACCTGTCCTTGTTCGTATGTTGGAATTATATTTTGTTACCACTTCTGACAGTTTTGCATGTACCTTGTTGGTATGTTTTTCTCATATTTTGTGTCTACTTCTGGCAGCTTTGCATGTACTTCAACCTGTGCTTGTTCGCATATTTTTCTTATATATTGCTTCCACTTCTGGCAGTTTTGCATGTACTTCTACCTGTGTTTAGTCGTATGTTTTTCTTATATTTTGTGTATACTTCTTGCATCTACTTCTACTTGTCCTTGTCCGTACGTTTTTCTTATATTTTGCGTCCACTTCTCCCAATTTCGCATGTACTTCTAAATGTCCTTGTTCGTATGTCCTTTTATATTTTGTGTCCACTTCTGACAGTTTTGCATGTACTTCTACCTGTCCTTGTTCGTACGTTTTTCTTATATTTTGTGTCCACTTCTGGCAGTTTTGCATGCCCTTCTACCTGTGTTTGGTCGTATGTGTCCCTTATATTTTGTGCCCACTTCTGGCAGTTTTGCATGTACTTCTACCTGTGTTTAGTCGTATGTTTTTCTCATATTTTGTGTCCACTTCTGGCAGTTTGGCATGGCCTTCTAATTGTGCTTGGTCGTGTGTGTCCCTTATATTTTGTGTCCACTTCTGGAAGTCTTACATGTACTTCTTCCTGTGTTTGGTCGTAATTTTTTTTTATATTTTGTGTCCACTCCTGACAGTTATGCATGTACTTCTACCTGGGCTTGTTGGTATGATTTTCTTATATTTTGTGTCCACTTCTGGCAGTTTTGCGTGTACTTCCACCTGTCCCTGTTGGTATGTTTTTCTTATATTTTACGTCCACTTCTGGCAGTTTTGCATGTACTACTACCTGTCCTTGTTTGTATGTTTTTCTTATATTTTGTGTTCACTTCTGACAGTTTTGCATGTACTTCAACCTGTCCTTGTTGGTATGTTTTTCTTATATTTTGTGTCCACTTCTGATAGTTTTGCATGTACTTCAACCTGTCCTTGTTGGTATGTGTTGGGATGCCGAAGCGATGCTCCAATGGTTGGTCAACGTAGGAAAAAAAGAAAGAAAACACGGATGCCCGTTTTCACAGTGCGAGCTTAAGTGTGGGTTTAGCTAAGTGTAGGATCGAATATAAACTTCACTTAAGAAAATTTCGTTTTCACACTCAATATTTAAGGGTGGTTTAGTTAAGCCATGGATTGAGTGTCATTGTAAACCATTTATAGTAAAAAGTTATTGTGATTGATCACGAGATGTCAAACGTAATTTGTTTTTCATTGTGTTAAGTGCTTTTTGTAAAAAAAACTATGGAAGAAAATAAGGAAAAAAGAAGAAGTGCTAATTTTAGTGTAGCGGAAGTGGAAATTTTATTGGAGATTGTGGTGAAACACCGCAAAGTTATAGAAAATAAATGCACGGACAGAGTCTATGCAAATGAAAAAGCCGCTGCATGGTTGCAAATTGAAAGAGAGTTTAATTGTGCTTCCGGCAACGTTTGCAGATCGGCTAGTGTTTTAAAAAAAAATATGAAAATTTAAAAAAAACGACGAAGCAGAAGTACGCTGAGGAAAAAAAAAATATATATGCTACAAGAGGAGGGCCGGCGCAAAATACAAAAATAAATGATATGGACGAAACGTTGCATGAGATTCTAGGAAACCAAATAGATGGACTCCCTTCCATCTATGACTCGGACTTTTTAAAGCCAACCCAAAGTGGTAATTACAATACAACTGTTTATCTTAAAGTCATCAGATGAGTGATTTTTTTTGTATATTTCAGACACGGAAACTATTGAAGAAAAACCAACGTGCAGCACCCTCCTGAAGAGAGGAAAGGAAAATATTCCAAGGCAATAAGCGAATATTGATTCAGCTATAGGTAAAGATATTGTAATAATATGTATAAATTTGTATGCCTTTTTTTATTATTGCATATTTACACTTCGCAGATTTTGACATTTATCAACATCAACAGCCAACGGAGAAAAAAAGGCTATTAAAAAAAGCAACAGCGGGTGATAAATGGAGAGGGCTAGCTGACCTAAAAATAAAAATAGCAACAGAGCAGTTGATGCAGAATAGGGAAGACCACAATCTGCAAATGATGCACATGGCAAAAGAGCATGAGCTGAAAATCAAGCTCCTGGAAGCTCAATTACTCGCAGCTAAAGATAATTAAAAAAATTAAAAAAATAACAACAAAATATTCACATTTCTTCAATTTTAAACGTTAGTTTTTTATTCTATAATTTTTTTAAGAATACATGTACAATTTTTATTTAATAAATTTCTTTTCTTTGTTAATTCTAATTGTGTATTTGGTTTTCATTTAAAATATGTGCAAAATATGCATTAATCAGGACTTTCCTTACCGCAGTATTTCCTTCTCCAGTAGCTAGTGAAACTTCAACATTGTTAATGTTTTCAATGCGCTCCAACAAATAGTTATCCAACGGTGGGGGATCTGCATCCTGATTCATACAACAACCGTGGAAACCGAGCAATTCCATAAAATTCCGCATTATTTTTCTTTATTTCCTCGACTGTTGAAGGAAATTTAATGTACCGACTTCGCAGTAGTGCTATGTAGTGTGACGCCTTTTTTATAATTCTGCATGCTGATGAAACAGAAACACCACAAAAGTCTCCAGCGGATATAAGCATCCCTCCACTTGCATAGAATCGCAATGCCAACAGTAGCATACATTCTGGAGATACAGCACTATTCCTTAACAAAAGAAAAGGATATATTTGACGAAACGATAAATTCAAAGGCTTCCTAATATTTACCAGGTTGTTGCATGTTTAATCATGTTTAATATTAGGGCGAATTTCCTCTAATACACGAAAGGCTGAAACTTTGGACATTCGGAATCTTCTGTAAAAGTCGACATCGTCCCAGATGTTGAAATGATTTGTTCGAGTGCGAATCACTCTCTCTCTCTTGTAATACGTACTATAATGGTGTGGTAGTTTTCCTCATCACTCATATTTTCTTCATCCGAGTCGATCACTTCCATTTAACTTTATTTAATTTTTAATTATTTTCACGAAAAACAAGCAACTACTTCCATTTGTTTTCAATTGAACAGGAAAATAAATATGACATTTGCCGTCAATTGAAGAATTTGACATTTGCCTTCAACAGCATTGCCAGACAAAATATTTGGTTGCTTATGTAGGTTTTCTCGAATGTATTTTGGGGTTAATATTATTTTAGTACACTAATGGCAACTATGTACTCTCTGGATCGACACTTAAGCCACGGCAGTCGGTGGTTTAAGTTAAACCACTATTTAAGTGGAGTTTATCGTTAAACCTCCACTGTGAAAACGAAATTTGTGTTGATGCTGAGTTTATCCTTGGATCGACACTTAAGCTCGCACTGTGAAAACGGGCAGGAGTATTTAAAAGATATTTATTTGTTTGAGCTGGTATCTTACCTCGAAGAGGGTTAGTAAGAGAAGAACTTTTTAAGCGGAAATGATACACAAATATACTTAATGTCGAGGCATTGGTGGAACATATGAGCGGTAACAAAAGAACCGACGCGCCATCTATGCACTCGAATAATAACTATAGTTATGGTAAGGAAGTTTGGTGACTGTTGGCTTAAACATTGCCACCAGCCTTGCAGGTATCTAATCTGCAAAAATATTCAATCTAGACCCTATATCTGAAAGATATTCAGATGGGGAACCTTTTTAATTTGCCGAAGGGGCTCCACTCACTTCGGAGGAAAGGAATGTTAGTAAGGGATAACTAACTATCTCAATATTTTGAACATGTGTTTATAATGCTTAAGGAATATTACATTTATTAATTTAATTCTAGATAAGCTACGTATACATGGATAGGTTCAATGCAATTTGTAAAGGTTGTGTCAAAAAACAGGAAAAATCTTAATTATTTTATGAAAACCCGATGAATTTATGCAATTATCTGTGTATTGACGATATTCAGAAGGAATAACACAAGGTTTTACTATGGGCCTGATTATTTCACCCTGTTGGGTTTTTATACTCGCGACGCGAACTCCTCCTTCGGTTCCCGGAAAAATATTTGTAACGCGGCCTAATCGCCATTCAGTGGGCGGAAGGTTCTCTCTTTTTATAACCACGATATCTCCAATCTGAATATCTCCTTGCGGAAATTTCCATTTAAACCTTTTGTACCTTTCTTTGAGGTACTCTTCCTTCCATCGTTTACAGAACTGAAGATGGAGAAGCTTCAATTTTTCCCACCTGTTCACAAACGAAATTGAAGTTTCGTGCGGAACTGGTTCCGGCAGCGAAACAAGAGGACCCCCGATAAGGAAATGGCCTGGAGTAAGAGGAACAAGATCGTTTGGATTTTCGGATACCGCAGAGATTGGCCGAGAGTTAAGACAGGCTTCAATTCGGCAGAGGAGAGTCGAAAACTCTTCGAATGTATACTTGGATCTAGCTGCTACTTTCTTGAAATGAGTTTTGAAGCTTTTGACTCCAGCTTTTCAGAGACCGCCCATATGAGGGGCACCAGGAGGGATGAAGTGCCACGAGAGTCGAGGGCTATTAGATTTGGAAACATCAGAAGCGGTTTCTTGAAGATATTTTTTGATCGCTTCTTTGAGAGCTATATCAGACCCCACAAAGTTGGTTCCGTTGTCGGAATAAACGTCTTCCGGTAGACCCCTTCGAGCCACAAATCGATAAAACGCTGCAAGGAATGCAGCCGTAGATAGATCCGTGGTTCCTTCTAGGTGTATGGCCTTGGTGCAAAAGCACACAAATACACATACATAGCCTTTAGTTATGCGACAACTTCTTCCAACATAAGTTTTTATGTCAAAAGGACCCGCGAAGTCCATGCCAGTTTTAGAAAATGGCCTAGAAAACTCTGAACGTTCTGGCGGAAGTGCAGCCATTATCTGCGAACGAAGATGTTTTTTGTGAATCACACAAAGTTTACAATGGTTGACACATGCTTTAATTAAGTTCTTGAGTCGAGGAATCCAATATTCTTGACGAATTAGAATAAACATCAGCTGATTTCCTCCATGTAGCGATATCCTATGGACGAAATCCAAAAGCAGTTTTGCGAATTTTGATTTATAAGGCAAAATAATTGGATATCGCTCGGACCATGAAAGGCTGGAATTAGCTAGTCGACCGTTTACTCGCATTATTCCTTTTGCGTCAAGAGTTGGATAAAGCATTAGAAGCTTGCTTGAACGTTGGATAAGTTGATTGTTTTTTAAAGATTCGTATTCACATGGAAAATATGTTGTTTGAGAGAGCCTTATGAACTTTTCTTTTGTAAAGAGAATTTCTTCTCTGCTAATATCTCAGATTGGGTAAACAAACTTGGACTTAAACCGAGAATTGGTTGAGTAAAGGAATCGTAGCATATACAATATGACTCGCAGAGCTCGAGAAAAAGATGAAAATCGTGTGAGAATATCTTCGGGTTGAATGGATTGGGTATAACAGTATTTGATAGGTTTTGACTCAAGGTCAGCTTCGTCGAACGATGCAACGCTGGAAGAAGGCCAAAGTTTTTCAGGATTGCAAAGCCATCTTGGACCATGCCACCACAAATCATTATCGAGAAGTTCTCTGGGAGTCATTCCCCTAGTTGCAAGGTCCGCTGGATTGTCTTCAGAAGACACATGCCTCTATTCGACCTCTCCAACATAACTTCTGATTTTGCTAGTGCGATTAGCAACAAAGGTTCGCCATGAAAATGACGGATTTGCAAGCCAAGCTAGCACTATAGAAGAGTCAGACCACAAAAAAACCGAAGAATTTTCTGCCTTGAACATAGGAAGGATTTTTGCCGTCAGCTTAGAGAGCAAAACGGCACCGCATAAGAGATGCGATTTTGTTTCTAAAGAACTATCCGTGACTTGGATATAAATGGCAGCCGCATTAGCTCGCTCAGATGCGTCGCAAAATCCATGAACTTGCATTACATTATTTGGAGCTGTTCCAATCCATCGAGGAACCTTCAGTTTTGAAATATCTATAAAAGTCTCCGTAAAACCTTTCCAAGTAGCTAAAGAAGAATTCGTTAAAGTTTCATCCCACTGAGTCTTATCTTTCCAGATGGTCCGCAAAAGAATTTTGGCTTTAATGAGGACAGGAGCTGTCCAACCAGCTGGATCATAGAGCTTAGCTATGTGTGAGAATACTTCACGCTTAGAACAAGTGTTGGAAAAGGGTATCGGATTAGTTTTAAAGTGAAATGTATCTGATTTAGCATTCCACAGAACACCAAGTGTTTTAACGGCACTTTGATCACTTATATTGAGAAGTTGATCGTTAAGCAGGTGATCAGTGGGAATGTTCTGCAACAATGAGAAATCATTGGCTGTCCACTTGCGTAATTGAAATCCAGCTGTATCTAAGATCGCTATTATTTCAGATTGCGCTTTTAGTGCTTGCTCAAGAGAATGAAATCCTGCAAGCAAATTATCTACGTAAAAGTTCTCTCGAAGCATTGAAGCACCCATTGGATACTTTTGTTGTTCGTCATCAGCTAACTGCAACAACGTTCGTATTGCAAGATACGGGGAGCATTTTACGCCAAAGGTGACTGTTAACAATTCAAAATCTTCTATGGGCTTGTCAGGGAAAGCTCTAAAAAGAATTCGTTGAAATGGTGTATGGTTCGGATGCACTCGAATCTGCCTGTACATCTTTGTAATGTCTGCGTTGAGAACGAATTTAAATGTTCGCCATTTCAGCATCAACTCGGACTGTTGCCATTATCAGACCGACTTGACGCGTTGAAAACTACTCGCACCTTGGTGGTGGAGCTTTCAGGTTTGACCACTGCATGATGAGGCATATAGTAAGATCGAACTTGGTTGTGTTTAATTAACTCTTCAGAATCGACGCGCTTCATATGACCTACATCTAAGTATTCCCTTATTACATCGGTGTACTCAGACTTTAGTAGAGAATCTTTTTTAAGACGACGTTCTAAGTAAATTAGACATTTCTCGCTTATTCGACGTGAACATCCAAGATGAATATCTTGAAGAAAGTCCGATTTGAAAGGTATATTAACGACATATGACTCAGAATATAACATTTCGCAGTATTGGTCTTCTTGGGAACGCGGTTTAGGATCAGTTATCTCCTCTAATTCCCAGAAGCGTTTTATCTCATCATCGAGAGAAACTTGATTAAAATGTGAGACAAATGTTGTAAAAGTTGATGTATATTTCATTGTTAGTGTAGTGTTCTCCGCCGATGTCGCCTACATTTCCTCTTGGAGATGAATAGTCCTACGCCACTGTCAGACCCATACAACATAACGTAATGTATAAGAGAAAAGTCAAATGCTTGCCTTACTGTAACAGTTCAACTCTCATTGTTTAGTCTCACAGCTAATTGGGATACGTACTTAGCAAAAAAAAGTTAGTAGGTCTTCGTCACTGAGGCTGTCGTGTGCGGTTGCGTATAGGGCTCCAGTTGTATCAAAATTGTAACGTAGTAATATTTTAAGTTTATGGAATAAAGTTTGTTAATTGAATTAATTGAACACAGTGCTTTTCTTTATAAACAACTACCCTCGCATCACACACGATCCCGGACCTCTACAGTAGTGGACCAGATATGATCCAACCGAAAATGGTATTTTGAGCTATAAGTTTTCCGAAAAGGTTGTGTTTGGCACCTTCTAGAAGAATATCGGGATAAAGATCGGCACCTATGAGTAGATATACTCGAGAGGATTTAGTAAAATGAGGGTCAGCAAGCTTGATGCCAGATAATTCTATTAAGTCCGGTGATTCCACAGACTGGGACGGATGTTGTCCAGTTGGGTTATCGACGACTAGAGCTTGAACAGAGATTATGCTTGGGCTTAAGTTGGATTCTATCGAAAAATGGCACAGATGTTTAGATGTTGTAGTTAAAGCTTTGTTAACTCCAGATATTTGGACATTGACCTGCGTAACAGGCAGTCCTAAACGGATCTGAGCAGTTTTGGATATTAAAGTTACTTCCGAACCAGGATCAATAAGAGCTCGGAGAGTGTATTTAATGTCGTTAACATAAATAGATACTAAAGCGGTTGCCAATAGAATTTGCTTTGATGATGTGGAGAAGTGAGTATTCACCTTAGGTACAGAAGGTGGAGTAATGGACTGTATTGATGGTTGAAAATACGCATTAGATTGACTATGAGAGAAAGATGGCTGATTGAAATAACTTGAATCTGAATTCTCTGCGATGTGAAGCAAGGTGTGATGACAATTTTTGCATTGATTGCAAGTGAATTGACTTTTACACGCTTGGAAAGTGTGGTTAGAAGCCAAGCAGTTTGAGCATAGGTTATGACTTTGAACTGTCTGAACTCGCTCTTGAACTTGCATGTGTGTAAAAATAGGACAAATACGCAATGAATGGTTTCCTTGACACAAAACACAAGTAGGCTTATACGGTTTAGTATAATGGGTGTTTACCTTTCGGCCCACCTGTGAGTGTGAAGTACTAGAACCTTGTCGTGACTTTGTTGAAAATCGAATGTCATTAATTGTTTCAAGTGATTTATATCGTGCTACTAAAAACGTACTCATGTCATTCCACGTTGGAATCTCTGAAGGCTTTTCTAAACTTTGCTCCCATAATGAAAGCGTTTTATCTGGAAGACACTTTGAGACGAGGAAAGTGAGAAACGAATCCCAAGACTCTGTATCGATTCCATAAGACTTAAGGGCACAAAGGCAATCGTTCACATTTCGATGAAGTTGTTTCAGTGCTATAGCAGTTTCGACTGAACTATTCGAAAGATTAAACAGATTTTTTAGTTGATTGTTCACTAAGATTCTTTTGTTTTCATATTGTGATTTAAGTGCTTTCCACGCAAGATCAAAATTATTATCCGTCAAGGCAAATTTCGATACAATATTGAATGCATCTCCTCGTGTCTTGGCACGAAGGTGAAACAATTTTTGCACAGGGCTTAAACGAGTATGGTTGAGATACACTGCCGAAAACATATCGCGAAACGATGGCCACGACAAATACTCCCCGTAAAATATTTCACAATCGCATGGAGGAAGTAAGAACGCATGCTGTCTAGTATCGTTATCTTGTAAAGTAGAACTTTGCTCTTGATTAGCTAATTGAGAAACACCTGGAGAAATGTTCTCTTGAAATTCTGCAAATTTACTTTCCTTACTGGAAGAACTAAACTTGTATTGAGTATATACTCTAAACATGAAAGATAAGTCTCGTTTGAAAGCTTATATTGCGAGTTCACTGCACTTAACTCTTCTTGTGATAAGGTTTGATCTTTATCACGCACACAATCTTCATAAGCACTTTTTACGTTTGCCCACAAATCTTTTAACTCAATTTTTCGCGCTTGAAGCGAATGTAATGAAAGAGAATTGATTGATACTTACTTAAAATCCGCAAAGTACTCAACTAACGAATCTGCATGGAATATGAAACTCTCCATCTTCATCATTTCTTCCGTATTTAATATACTCGAATCGAAAACCACGACTTCTTTATATCGCGTATGCATAAAATGTATAAATATGTATGTAGGAGATTTTTATTTAATTTTTATTTTATTTTTTTCTAAGACACGGAATATTTTTGAATGGTTTTCAATTTAGATTTAATTACAATCACACTAATTGAGACACAAATTGCATTGACTAATCTAGAGTACACGTACATTGTTTTTTTTTTTTGTTTTTTGTGCGCTGTGATCTTGTTGATCGCTTGTTGGCTCCGTTGGCTGCTTCTGCGATATGGTGGTCAGCGGAGGAGGCAGTTTGGTGCGAATTAATGATGATCGTGCTGAGATGGTGTTTTACAATAATGTTAAATGATGATCGTACTGATGATGTTTTATAATTATGATGATGACGATGATGATTTTCTTCAAATTGTTTGACGATAGTCACACGTGTAAGTGACGAAAATTTAATTTTTATATTTTTTTTTTTGGTTATTTGATTTAATTTTATACGGTGTGGATTTATTTGGCTCGATAAGGACCAAATGTTGGGATGCCGAAGCGATGCTCCAATGGTTGGTCAACGTAGGAAAAAAAGAAAAAAAAACACGGAGTGTTTAAAAGATATTTATTTGTTTGAGCTGAAGAGGGTTAGTAAGAGAAGAACTTTTTAAGCGGAAATGATACACAAATATACCTAATTTCGAGGCATAGATGGAACATATGAGCGGTAACAAAAGAACCGACGCGCCATCTATGCACTCGAATAATAACCATAGTTATGGTAAGGTAGTTTGGTGACTGTTGGCTTAAACAGTATGTTTTTCTTATATTTTGCGTCCAGTTCTGGCAGTTTTGCATGTACTTCTACCTGTCCTTGTTGGTATGTTTCTCTTACATTTTGTCTCCATTTCTGACAGTTTTGCATGTACTTCTACCTGTCCTTGTTCATATGTTTTTCTTATATTTTGTGTCCACTTCTGACAGTTTTGCATGTACTTCTACCTGTCCTTGTTGGTATGTTTTTCTTATATTTTGCGTCCACTTCTGGCAGTTTTGCGTGTACTTCTACCTGTTCGTGTTCGTATGTTTTTCTTATATTTTGTGTCTACTTCTCCCAGTTTTGCATGTACTTCTACCTGTCATTGTTCGTATGTTTTTCTTATATTTTCTGTCCACTTCGGCCAGTTTTGCATGTACTTCTCCCTTTCCTTGTTGGTATGTTTTTCTTATATTTTCTGTCCACTTCGGCCAGTTTTGCATGTACTTCTACCTGTCCTTGTTCGTATGTTTTTCTTATATTCTGTGTCCACTTCTGACAGTTTTGCATGTACTTCTACCTGTCCTTGTTCATATGATTTTCTTTTATTTTGTGTCCACTCCTATAAGTTTTACTCAACGACACGAGCAAATGTGCAATACCATCTCAAATCTGGTTGAAAGGGTCGAGTGTTTGGAGGCTTCTTCAACCACAGCACACACACTACATGATGGTCTGCTAAGTCTGCAAAACAAGTTAGATGCCCTGGAGCAGAGAGATGTTACGGCAGATGCGATTTTCTGTGGTATCCCCGAACTTCCCGAAGAACAACTGGAGGTGCTTTTCAACACATTCTGCTACTCCATCGACTGCAACCCACCGGTTCTAAGAAGCATCTTTAGAGTGAGACATCGTATAAATGATCAGCATAAATCATCCACACCACCTCCGATAATTATTAAATTCAGCAGCCCATACGAAAGAAACAACGTACTAAAATCAGCTGCCCAATATCGCAAACAACAACATCGCGAACTCCCTTTGCGTGATTTTAGATTTGGGTCTGATGACAGATGCTTCATCAACGAATGCCTCTCTAAGAAGAACCGTGAACTTATGCAGAGTGCATTGTCTTTAAAGAGAAAGAAACAGCTGTTCTCTGTTAACGTTAATTCCGGGCTTGTCTTTGTCAAAAAAAACCGCTAGCTGTGCAAGCTCTCTGATCGATAGCGCCGAAAAACTAATATCTCTCTTCAAGAACCCATCAGCTGTCGAAAACATCACTACCAGCAGAGCGACTAACAACAAAGACAGAAGAAGTGCAGTGTCGCCGACGTAAGCCGTGAATATAATTGATTACGTTTTCTTTATTATGTACTATGTTGGCTCTTGTCAAATTTAACTTAAAATTTTTATATTGTTATTTTATTTTATTTATTTCATTTTCTTCAACTTTCTTTAATTATCCCTTCTCCCTTTCCCTTGTAAACGTTAAGTGCTTGGTATTGATAATTCGAACTACAAAAACAATAACTATGCTGATTTTAGCTCGCTTATTTTCTTTCAATTTTAACAATGGATAGTGACTTTAATCCATATGATCTTCCTGATGGGGGCAGCAACTCAACGCTGGCACTGATAAAAATCTTATCTAAGTCACAGAACGGTTTTAAGGTATGCCACTTTAATGCGCGTAGTCTTAATACAGAAAAATTGGACTATATAAGATATCTATTTAATGATACTGGTGTGGATGTAATCTTTGTATGTGAAACCTGGTTTAGCTAATCCTAAAGTTTCAGATGAAATTTATGCTCTTCCTAATTAGTATTTACACCGAAACGACAGGATTACGTGTACTGTTGGAGGGGGAGTTGCAATTTATTGTAAAAACACATTGAGATCCCGAATACTTTGTAGGTCAGACAAATCAGATGTTGAGTATTTAATATTAGAGGTTTCAGATGGAAGCGTTAAGTGTATTTTATCTTGTGTTTACGTGCCGGATAGAAGTATTTCTCCCGAACCCTACTTTTTTGACCTATGTGAATACGAACATGTTTTAATATGCGGTGACTTCAACGCCGAATTATTAAAATATGATTCAAGGGCCCGCTTGATAACCAACTCTTTCATTTCTCTTGGTCTCAGTATCGTCAACAACCACCCAACCCATTATTCGCCTAACCCAGCTCCGAGTGTCCTTGACCTTGTTATTGTTTCAAATACTTCCTCCGTTCTACTCCTCGACCAATTATCACTCGCTGGTATTACCGATCACGATTTGCTCTTTTGTACTTATAATCAGAGATGGGAGTTTAGCATAAGCATTGACTTTTCATTGGCATTGAAATAACTCAATGCTAATGAAAAAAAAATCCATTAGCATTGAGAAAATCAATGCCAGTGCAATTTTTTTTAATTAGCATTGATTTTTTCAATGCTAATGAAAGTGCGGTAATGATCAAGGAAAATTATTTTTATTGAATGATGAGGCATTGAGGCACTTCGTATTATTTTTTCACTTTACTACCCCGGATAATAGTAAAGTGATAGTGGTTGGTAATGACCAACATCACCAACCGCACTACATTTTATGGTTATTACCCGAAGAAGAACACATGCAGGTATAGAAAAACCCAAAAATAACCCTATGAAATGCATTTTATTTTTTTTTTTTCACACTCTTCATTGGCATTGGCAAATGGTAATGCAAATTTTATAGAAATTTTTCAATGGTAATGAAAAAAGTGTCGTAACTGTTTCTACACATCAATTGTGCTTATTTTACCTCCAAGTGGTAACCGTCGGGTACTGGTCGATGTCCATCCGGACTCGACTTGCCAAACTTATAAGCGCGAGTGCTGACCAGCAGACAAAAAATAGCAGCACTATAAACGGGACAGCGGATGAACTCCCCAGATGGAATCAACGGTGAAGAAATCCCGGAACAAATAAAACAAAACCTTATCGGGGCTACTCCAACATATTTGGAGCTCAGGCCGGTAAGGATTTCCGAGACTTAGTCAGGGTCTTGGAAAAGAGATGGTGGCGGATGAGCCCTTAATGGACCAACGGCAGCGCTCACATCCCCGAATGGGCTACTGGCTTCGGTCTAACCGACCCCTCGTCCTAGGGGTTTCTAAAATGGAACTGGCCCTCCAGGTTGGGGGTTGTGCCGCCGGGGTAACTGCCCGGCCATGGAAAAAAACAATAGTTACGAAGCAACCACAAGCCTCGGATACGGACGGATCTACTGTTGACAACCCTTGCAAATGAAATAAGGACAACGAACTTCGGATCTGTACGTGGAATGTTAGGTCCCTTAATAGGCCACGTGCAGCCGAACAACTAGCGGAGGCCCTAGACTGCTGCAAAGCAGACGTTACCGCCATTCAAGAAATGCGATGGGATGGGCCGGACAAAAAGAGGATGAAAAACTGCGACATCTACTACGGCGATTGCTATCGACGGCAAAAGCAGCGCTTATTTGGATGCGGATTTGTTATTAGAGGCAGACTTAGGCAAGAAGTCTTGAGTTTTCGGCATGTTAACGAACGCCTCGTAACAATCCGTATCAAGGCTAAATTTGCCAACATTAGCCTCATATGCGCGCACGCCCCCACAGAGGAGAAAGATGACGACACCAAAGATAGCTTCTACGAGCTCTTGGACAAGACTTACGAGCAGTGCCCTAGTTATGACATTAAAATTGTCCTTGGCGATTTTAATGCCAAGCTAGGAAGGGAGGGCATCTTTGGTAGTACTGTCGGAAAGTATAGCCTGCACGACACCACCTCCGATAACGGATTCAGGCTAATCGACTTTGCGGCGGGGCGTAACGTTGTCGTAGCCAAGGTACGGGTGCGGATATCCCGAGCACCGCAAAGACAAGCTAATACTGCGAGGAAGTTTAACGTCGGACGGCTACAATCGCAAGAGATCGCCAAATCCTTTTCCGATCGAGTCTCCCTCAATCTCTTAAGAGGTCTTATGCTGCCAGCATCAAGTATTGAAGACCAGTGGCAACACTGCCAAAAAGCCATCAGAGATGCCGCCTCTGATGTGCTGGGTTTCACTCGGCCACCAAAGCGAAACCCCTGGTTTGACGACGAGTGCAGGCAAGCACATGCAGCCAAGCAAGATGCATACAAAGCGGCGCTGCATAGAAGGACCAGAGCTGCTCACGAGCTCTATGAGCAGAAGAGGAGAGACGAGCACCGGCTTCTCAGGAGAAAAAAGAAGGAGCATGAGAAGCGCGCGGTCGAGGAAATTGAGAGATGCTACTCCAGGAATGAAATTCGGAAGTTTTACCAAAAGGTAAAAAATACATGCCAACGACACAAACCCCGAACCGAAGCCAGTAGAGACGAGCAAGGGAACATAGTAGTAGAATCGCAGTCGATGCTGAGGATTTGGAAGGAATATTTCTGTAGACTGTATAACGGCGACGACGAACCAAATACCGCTGTCAGGCAGAATGAACCTTTCAATTTGGACGATGGAGACCAACAATTCCGTCCACCCGACCTGGATGAAGTGAAGATAGCCATATCTAAGCTGAAATCCAACAAAGCTGCTGGAGCAGATGGCCTGACTGCCGAGCTCTTCAAAGCAGCAGGCGAGGACTTGGTAAGGAGCATACACCAACTCATCTGTAAAATATGGTCGGAAGAAAGTATGCCCGATGAATGGAACCTCAGCATTGTTTGTCCGATCCTCAAGAAAGGAGACCCTCTAAACTGCGCCAACTACAGAGGTATTAGCCTAATTAACATCGCCTACAAGATCTTATCTGCCGTATTGTGTGAACGTCTGAAGCCGTTCGCCAGCAACCTGATTGGTCCATATCAGTGTGGCTTTAGGCCAGGAAAGTCCACCATCCACCAAATATTCACACTACGGCAGATCTTGGAAAAAACCCATGAGCTCCAAATCGATACACACCATCTATTCATCGATTTTAAGGCCGCGTATGACAGCATTTATAGAGACGAGCTATACAGAGCTATGTCTAGTTTTGGCGTCCCTGCAAAACTCGTCCGTTTGTGCAGGATGACGATGGAGAATGCACGCTGCTCCATCAAGGTCGGTAAGGAACTCACCGAGACCTTTGATGTCAAAAAAGGATTTAGACAAGGCGATGCGCTGTCATGCGACTTTTTTAATATCATTCTTGAAAGAATTGTGCAAAACTCGCGCGTCAACACAAGAGGCACAATCTTTCAAAAGTCCGTCCAATTACTCGCATACGCCGATGATATTGACATAATCGGAAGAAAGCAGCGTGATGTCAGTGGCGCTTTCGCGAGTATTGAGACGGAAGCGGCAAAGATGGGTTTAACGGTAAATGAGGGCAAGACCAAGTATATGCTGTCAACAAGAAAGGACACTCAACACCGACGTCTCGGACAGAACGTCTCCCTCGACAGATATAACTTTGAGGTAGTTAAGGACTTTGTCTACCTAGGATCCGCTATCAATTCAGACAATGACACCAGCGCTGAGATCAGACGAAGAATAACCCTTGCCAATCGCTGCTTCTTTGGGCTAAGAAGGCAATTGACTAGCAAAGCCCTCTCTCGAACAACAAAAGTGACCCTATATAAGACCTTAATAATCCCAGTCCTCCTCTACGGCGCAGAGGCATGGACTTTATCAAAAGTGGATGAGGGTGCTCTTGGCTGTTTCGAGAGGAAAATTCTTCGGGTGATTTTCGGTCCCGTCTGCATAGACGGTGAGTGGAGGAGGAGATACAACGACAAACTGTACGGGCTGTACAGTGACATCGACTTACCCAGAAGAGTGAAGGTCCGACGACTGAGGTGGCTGGGTCATGTAGAGCGGATGGACACCAATGCTCCGGCCCGAAAAATCTTCGAATCCGCCCCCGAGGGACAGCGCAGTAGAGGAAGACCGCGACTCAGCTGGCGCTGCAAGTTGAAGGGGACCTCAACCAACTTAGCGTGCGAAACTGGAGGCAGCTAGCTAAAGATCGAGCTGGCTGGAGACGCTTGTTGGTTGAGGCCCAGGTCCACCCCGGACTGTAGCGCCGCCTAAAGTAAAGTAAAATGAAAAAATAATAAGGGTATTCACTTAAACTGATAAATTTACGCATCTCGTAATTCTGTAAATTTACGAGGTGCTTTAAATGATCAACCCTCGGAAACAAGTTGCGTAATTGAATCTGCTGTTCTGCAACTGTCATCCAAACATATGAAAATGCCGAAAATTAGTGAAAAGAAAAAACATTAGACTGTTTAAAGATACTGCGATACAAGATTTATTAATATTGGAGATATTTGGCGAAGGTAACAGTTGTAATTTCATTCAAATGTGAATGTATTTTGATAGCAGCACAATTTTTGACAGCAGTGTAATTTTACGAGGGTGATTTCCGAGTCTAGATCGTCGCAGAAATTTACGAGGCTCGCGTAAATAATTGTTCATATAAAATTTGACAGATCATTTACGCAATGGTAAATATTTACGGTTTACGTGGTTTACGAGGGTTTTACGAGTTTAAGTGAATACCCTTAATTTAATTAGCATTGAGTTACTCAATGCTAATTAAATTTTTTTTTATTGGCATTACTTCAATTCAATGCTGTCATTTCATTGAGCAAGTAATGCATTACTCCCATCTCTGCTTATAATATAGACTTTTCCCGTAGTGCTGTTCCATTGTATTTTTCGTTTAAGGATCTGTCGACGATCGATGTCCATTCTCTCTGTACTGCTGTTAGTCATTTGCCTTGGGAACTTTGTAGACATGAAACTAATCCTCATAAAAAGCTTAACATTTTTAACAGCTTTATTAGCTCCGTTTACTATGAATATGTCCCTCAATTGGAATAATTTCAAGTCTGCCCGTAATTATACAACAGTTGTTATTCGAACTGCAAAACGCATTTTTTTCCGTTCCAAACTTAACTCCTCACTCCCACCGAAAAGACTTTGGCGTAATCTTCGGCAATTAGGAGTTAGCTCAAAAGGCGACAATAATTGTAAAAAAGACGCAAATGACATGAACGACTATTTCCTGAATAACACCCCTGTAGCTCATAGCCTTGTTTTGAGAGATGAATCATCTTTGCCGAATCTCAACGAATTGGAATTTAAGCTAGTATCTGAGAGTGATGTTGTCCTGAATTTAGCAGCCATAAAATCGAACTCTATTGGCGATGACAGCATACTTCTACGTTTCATAAAAATAATTCTACCTGAAATCATTTTACATTTAACGCACATTGTTAACACATGCATTATGACATCAACTTTTCCAAAGAGCTGGAAACGTGCAAAAGTTATTCCTATAGCAAAGAAAACAAATCCTTCGTGCCCAAGTGATTTTAGACCTATAAGCATTTTACCATGTTTGTCTAAAGTCTTCGAGAAAATTTTAGCCAAACAAATGCAAGATGACCCCTTTTCAAATTCATTACTATGTCCTTTGCAGTCTGGTTTTAGATCTGGCCACAGTTGTTCTACAGCCATGGTGAAAATCCTCGATGACATTAGGTGTGAATTTGATAAAGGTTTTCTTACTCTTTTGTGTCTGGTTGACTTCTCGAAGGCTTTCGACAAAGTTAACCACGATATACTTTGCTGGAAGTTGCGTAATTTATTCGATTTCTCACCTAGCGCGGTTAAGCTCCTAAGAAGTATTCTATCTGATAGGTTTCAAAAAGTGATTATCGGAGAAAAAGTATCTGATTTTAAGCCTATTCAAATTGGTGTACCGCAGGGTTCTATTTTGGGACCAATTCTGTTCTGTATGTTTATAAATGATCTACCTTCTGTATGTAAACATACCAGTATCCACTTGTATGCTGATGATGTGCAACTCTATTTGTCTCGTCCGTTTACATGCGTGATTGAACTAGTATCATGTTTAAATGAAGACCTCAACCGAATTCATAGCTGGTCACTTGCTAATGGACTCAGGTCTTACCAATATCACGTCGTCCTATTGATCTTAATATTCTACACGATATCTGGTTATCTGATGCCAAGCTTAACTAGTTGATTCTATAAAAACACTCGGTAGCGTTGTTAATTCGAAGCTCACCTGTCACCATCATGTTACTTATGTAGTCGGTCGTATTTATGGATGTCTTCGCAAGCTGTGGATTTCTGCGTCTTTCACCCCTGTTAGTACTCGTTTAAAGTTAGTTAAGGCATTGATTGTTCCAATTATTATGTATGCAGAAGTTGTCTACTGCAGCGTTTCCCAAATGGTGTTCCGCGGAACCCTAGGGTTCCGTGGAAGGGTCAAAGGGGTTCCGTAGAAAAAACATAATCGTGCCGTCGCGTCGCACCGAAATTCATACATCAAACAAGTTCAAACATCTGTCATCCGCGAAAAAAAATATTTTGAATTTTTTGTGTCGGTGTCACAATAGGTGTTGCGTATTGGGAAGAATGCCATGTGGGTACACACACTTGTGTAAGTTAACGACACATTAACAATTCTCGCCGAAACACTTGTTCCCACATCCATGTCCCATATCCATCCCACGCTAGTAATAACACGTCAGCACTCTCACCGAAACACTTGTCCAATCCCACACTCCATGTGCATCCCACGCTCTACAGTGCAAGCAATGTTAACTCATGTTTCCGACATGCTCCGGACTCATGTCGCTGACTCGGCGTCTGCGAGCGACAATGCACAGCTCCTATTCCACATACCTTTCCTATTCTCCCATATCCTCCTGTTTGGTTAATAAGGTATTGAGTGAAATTGTATTTAGCTGGTAAGTCAGTTCTAATTCGTTTGCAAAATAAAGAGGTTCTCCTCATAAAAATAAACTTGTGTTTTTTTTAAAGAAACTAGTAAATTAAAACTTAATTTGTATGTACAAATGTAGGTAGGGGCTTTTTTAGCTATTCAAACAAAACTGCATGTCAAAACCATTGGTAACATCGGATATGTAACGAGAGTTTTTCTTATTCGTTTTGGTTTGAATTCTCCCCTTTTTACTATGGACCTTATGCCACAACCAAATTTACAGTTAAAAACAAAATATCTTCACTTAAAACCAAACTTGGTTTCTGTATAGAATGTGTTAACCAAAAAAATTACAAAAGCTTTACTCTTTTAAACGGATTTGTGGAAAAATATATGTTGCAGGTTCCTTCAGATGATGAAAGAAGCATACATCCAAATTTGGTTACCCTTAAAAAATCTTTGGAAGGTTATTTCCCCAAGAAAATAGACGACATCGACTGGGTACAGAATCCGTTTGCAAATTATAGCAAACCATCGATGCTAACTTTGCCAGAGTAAGGGCCGATTTGTTCACTCGAAGTTTAGTAACTTGGGATACAA
The DNA here is from genome assembly GCA_951813785.1 of Criorhina ranunculi. Classification (NCBI taxonomy): domain Eukaryota; kingdom Metazoa; phylum Arthropoda; class Insecta; order Diptera; family Syrphidae; genus Criorhina; species Criorhina ranunculi. Next base: position 50,736,279 of record OX638384.1, on the reverse strand, counting down.
CTCTGGGATTTTTTTCACAATGACAGCGAATTGGATTTGTTCACTCGATTTTTTTTATTATAACTCGAGATATTTTTTCTAAATCGTTACTTGAGTTTTATAACTCGAGTCAACTCCTGATTTCTATAACTCCTGCTATTTTCAAGAGTTATGCGCCATAACTTGGGATATTTGTGATAACTTGTGAATTTTGTTTTGTTCACGCAGTCAGCATCCATCGTTAAGCACAAATTTTAACGCACAAAATGTCTCAACTGCATCTTAAGACTCATATTTGGCAGCGTGGGGAATAACGTGAACCTCATATTTGGGAGCGTTGGTCATCTAGCGAAGAAGAATCGAGCGATGAAGAATGTTGGGTGGAATCTGTGGGCTGCCATCAATGCAAAATATTGCTATGCATCGATTTGGAGAAGTGGGACACGTCGATTTCGTGTGTAGCTTCCGATTGGAAAAGTACAAAACAGTAATGGCGTTGGAATTGATCACTGATAATATTTTTGGCCAATTATTGAATTTCATCCAATTTAATCAATTGCCAAAATGGCGTCGGTTGTACAACAACGCATCACGTGCTTAAACAAGTGGCTACAGCGATAGCGGAGAGTTTAGGCCGAATTTTTCGGAATCTCCAAATTTCCTTGAAAGAATGCGATTATCGACTGCACTCATATATATACGTATAAGCATTCAGTCTCCTGGATAAAAGGATGCTGAAAATAATCTCAACCGAAAGGAGTGGTTCTCGCTGAACGTCCAAACTGTCGCCGATGCACACTTAAAAGTGTTGGATAGTGTGGGTCGTTGGCCTGGTCTGTCACACGACCAATGTGAGGGGTGTATTTGGCCACTTTGTTATTGTCAGTGACTCCGGATACGGCCTCATGAAGCGCCCATTTCCGGTCTTAGCGAATGGAATGAGATGCTAATTCAACACTGTGCAAACGATTATTGTGGCTAAAAACCACACTTTTATGACCAACATTTCATAACTAACGCCCCCGAAAGCAACCAGGTATCGGTTTTGAATCCACACGGATTATAAATATCAAATTCGTCCACCATCTTGAAGCCTTCATTTTGAATTTTGATGGCAGAAGTGTTAAAATGAATCGTCATGTATGCATGCCAATTTTCAAGTTCACCGGATCTGTGAAAGTAGATAAAAATGGGTTTTCTACATTTTTTAACACACATACACATACATACATATAAAAACGGCAGAAATCAGCAAACCGAAAAAATGAAAATAAAAAAACATTGCCCTTGCTACTAAAATTGAAATGAAAGTGAAATTAATTGATTTCTCGAGTTGTCTAATGTCAAATATATGACATTTTGCTTAAATATCCCTGGGATATTTCCATAACTCGAGAAATTATAACTATCGTGTCAAAACCCGTAACTCGAGATTCGCAATAGTGAACAAACCCAATTTTTAAATTGGCAAGTTATATTTTTCAAACTCCCCAGTTTCATAACTTCTCGAGTCGACAAAAGTTATTAAGCTCGCAAAAGTTGATAATATAACTCCGAGTGAACAAATCGGCCCTAAGAAAATTTGATCGACATCAAATGTTCATCTCTTCTTAAACAAAACTTTGAATCAGAAGATTCTAAATATATTCAATTTTGGGTTGGATGAATACCCTGCAGTCGCAGAAATAGCTTTTATGGTTCTTCTTCCAATTGTAACAACTTACCGATGCGAGGCTGGGTTTTCGGCTTACACTTACACAAAAAACAAATACAGAAACAGACTGGACGCAGATCCAGACCTTCGCATGGGTTAACCCATTAGCGACCAGCGGCGCCATATGGACCCGCACGCAATGGTACGCTTTCCGGCTAAATGCAATTTTTAATTTACGTCCAATTGCTTTTGTCGCAGTTATATCGTAAAGACAAAAGTATAACAAACACAATAAAATTAAATTTGGGTCAGTTGAGCTTATTGTGGTGAAGGAGTAGGTTGTGACTTGTGATTGTGATTTCAAAAAAAGAAAAAAAGTGAAAAATGGCACGACAGAAACGGTAAATAGAGTTTTTAAATTATTATCACAAATTTTTGCGAAGAAATGTTTACTAAATGTTTTAGTTAACGAATAAAAGATTATTTGAAGACGATCCGAGACATCCTGGCCAGCCAGGATCTACTCTCGTGACTCGGGGTCCATATGGCCCCGCTGGACCATACTCAGTACTATTTTTTTTTAATATATATTTTTTATGTTCGGTTGTTTTTAGATATGGAATGAATGTAGAACAGGTGATAGACTGCCTTACAGAGCTACAAACATTGGATGACGATGATGATGAAGTACAATCGGTATTTATTGAGCCACCAAGTGGTGCTAATGTCGATTCAGATGAAGATTCCGGAGATGAAGACGGAAATGATGACATTGGAAACCTAAACAGAAATCAGATGATGGCTCGTTGTCAGTTAGTTGTAAAACAAACGAAACGATCGGAACTTGATAATGAAATTCGAAAGCTAGTCGAAGATGCGGTAGATGAAGATGAAGATGCACTTTTTTTGACGACGCTTTAGAAGACATAATGACACATTCTTTTCAAAATTTAGACGTCAGCTTACTACGATCTATTGATGGACCTTCGAATTCAAAATGCACTTCAGTTTTTGGTTCACCAGAAAAAGGCAGGCCTATTCAACCTTCGACTTTTTACAAGCCCTCAGAATTAGTTCGAAATGATTTCAGTACAGGTACAGGGCTGAAACCCTCTACATCCCAAAGCTATGATGTTACATCCGAAGAAGCAGCATGTAGCTCGTCTGTACTATCCAGTCAATGTGTTGAAGTAGTATTGAAGCAAATACCTGTACGCTGTAGTATCCGACAAATCCTGACTTCAACTGATAAACAGTTACCGGAAGTAGCAGACGAGTCAGCTCAAAACATCGTGGAGGCTCCTAACACACCACGGAAGATAAGGTGATCCAAACGAGGCGCATCTCGTGCTGCACCAACTTCAAAACGACCAAAAAAAACAACAGAAACACCAATTTTGTGGCTTGAGGATGATGACGTTGGTGAAGTTGGCCTTTTTCCAGAATGTGACTATACGGATTGCAAAAATCAAGAACCATCTGAGTTGTTTGAAAAATTTTTCGATGAAGAGATATTTCAATTGCTTTGCAACGAAACCAACCAATATGAAGTTTATACAGGAAATCCAAATCCTAATATAACCGTAAATGAGATGAAAGTATTTGTTAGAATTTTAATTGTTACTGGTTACTCATTTGTACCCAGTAAAAGAGGATACTGGGCTAATGACTTGGATCTACGAAACGAGTTAGTTTTTCAAGTCATGCGAAGAGCCAGGTTTGAAACAATCTTCCGTCATTAACATTTTATAGACAATGCAGGCAGACGATAAAATTTGGAAACTCAGACCATTCACAGATGCTTTAAAAAAACGGTTCGCAAAGCATTTCCATCCAGAGCAAAATTTGTCATACGACGAATCCATGATACTGTTACAATTCGCCATTGCGCAAATAAACAAACGATCTCTTTTTTTATTTTAATTCACTCTATTCTCTTTTTATACTTCGTAATTTTTCTTATAATTTTGCACGCAGCAACTCAGACCACGTTGGAGATTTTTTCTATTCCTTTTCTTCTCTTTTTTTTCTTTTGACAGCCACTGTCAGAACAGATCAATGACAGGTGGTTTTGTTGAGGCGTGCGTTTGATAGACCATAACATCGTAACACTACAATACTTCGGTCGTCATTGGGTGCTAACAGTTCATAAAAGGGAAACCGATTCGTTTCGGATACAAAATGTGGTGTCTGAATACACCTCTTGGTTACCTAGTCAACTTTGAAATGTATCAAGGTTTTAATCCACGATGAAACCCAGAATATGGACAGAAATACGGGAAAAATATTGCACCTTTATTTGATATGATCGGGGAATTGGATGACACAATAAAACCTTTGCCGTTCTGTTTTCACTTCGATAATTAATTCACGTCAGTAGCAGCTCTGATCGGACTGAGAGAACGGGGACGCCATGGTACCGGGACCATGCGAGAGAACTGGACACCAAAAACTTGTCCATTACCATTAAAGAAAGAACTTCAGAAGAAACCCCGTGGATATATTGTCAGTATTAAAATGGATGGTTCTGGCATACGTATTACAAAATGGAACGACAACTCCGTTGTGTGCGTTGCTTCAACTTTGTACGGAAAAAATCCAATATCTAAAGTTGGTCGATACTCCAGACAAGAACATAAAAAAATACAGGTAACACGCCTGCTAGCTATCGCAAAGTACAATAAGTATATGGGTGGCACAGACAGAATGGACCAAAATGTAAATGCTTACAGAATCGGAGCTAAAGGCAAAAAATGGTGGTCCTCCATCTTCACGTATCGTTGCAGAATGCATGGCTGTTACACAGAAACGCAGCAGGCGCTTTGAGTCAGCTAGAATGCAGACGCCAGATAGCTATTCGTTATTGCCGTACGTACGGTGATATAAACCCACCGACAAATTATCGCTGTCCAAGGGAGTCCTAGGAGTATATACAACGGTTCGACAATGTTGGCCACTTCCTCGTAACAGTTCCAGATGGCAAAAAAAGGAAATGCGCGGGAGCGAGCTGCGAATCAAAAGGCAGAACTATTTGCATAAAATGCGACGTTGGCCTATGCATCAAATGCAATCATAAATATCACTTTCTTCGTGTTGATGAATAAAAACTTATTAGTTTATTGTTTCTTTGTGCTTGATTCCTTATATGTTCAATAAAAAATACGTAAAACAAAGTTTTTCCTACTAAAAACACTTGATTTACTATATATAACAGAAAAACGAAAATTGTATTGAATATAGCCCAACGGGTCCATATGGACCCTGAGGCTCAAGCCAAGATTTAGCAGCTTAGAAAAATAAAAGTTTATTGATTATGGTTTAACTATCCAAAAGTAAACAGAGTTCAAAATTTCAACCTTCTAGCTCTTCTAGTTTCCGCTGGTCACTAATGGGTTAAGCCTAATTTTAAGGATATTTTAAGTAAAGGTGTGAAAACATTTCATTCTTCACATTAAAAAGTTACAACGTATTTTTTTGCTGTACAATAAATGTTTTTATAAAACTTAAAATAATTATTTGTATATCACTTATTCTTTCTTTTCTTGTCAAACATAAAAATATCCAAACCGCACTTCAAGGGACGATGTTTTCTGTTAATATCAATATGGGGGTACGCCAAAAAAAGTTCGATCATTTAGGGTTCCGTGGCCGAAAAAAATTGGGAACCTCTGGTCTACTGCAACCCGGACTCAGTTTCTCGGCATACACTTCAAGTAAGCTTCAACGATGCAGTAAGATATGTCTATAGATTACCGATTTATGTTCATATTTCCGACTACTCCACTAAAGTACTTGGAGGTTCTGTTCAAAAATTTACCAACGCAAGATGCTGTCTATTCTTATTCAAAATAATTCAGAACAAATCACCAACGTATTTGTACAATAAATTGCCATTTGCCCGATCCAGCAGAACATTCAGTCTTATATTTCATTTCACGTCTCTTCTACGTCCATGCCATCAGGTTATGATTCGTTGCCCGTTCACATCAGGAGGAATCGCAATATGTCGAGCTTTAAATCGGCAGTTATTAAATATTTTGAATTGTAGTGATACGTAAGCCCTGTTCCTTCCCTTTAATGTTTCCCTTTTTGCTCAATACGTATTCTTTGTCTTTTTTCCCTTCTCTTTTTTTTTTATTTATCACTCAGAATCTAATGTTGTTTTCCCTATTCTTTTTTTTTTGTATTAATAAAATATGCACTTAGCCTAAATTGTAAAATAATGCTTGTAATGTAATTTCCTTTGTACTCAAAAAGACCCAGTCTTATTGTACCTATATTATCTATAATAATAATTCACATGTACTTCTTAATGTGTTTGGTCGTATGTTTTTCTTATATTTTGTGTCCACTTCTTGCAGTTTTGCATGCATTTCTACATGTCGTTGTTCATATGTTCTTATATTTTGTGTCCACTTCTGACAGTTTTGCATGGTCTTCTACCTGTCCTCGTTCGTATGTTTTCTTATATTTTGTGTCCACTTCTGGCAGTTTTGCATGTACTTCTACCTGTATTTGTTGGTACGTTTTTCTTATATTCTGTGTCCGCTTCTGACAGTTTTGCATGGACTTCTACCTGTGTTTGGTCGTATAGTTTTCTTATATTTTGTGCCCACTTCTGGCAGTTTTGCCTTTACTTCTACCTGTCCTTGTTCGTATGTTTTTAAATATTTCGTGTCCACTTCTGACAGTTTTGCATGTACTTCCACCTGTCCTTGTTCATATGATTTTCTTATATTTTATGTTCACTCGTGGATGTTTTGCATGTACTTCTACCTGTGTTTGGTCGTATGTTTTTCTTATATTTTGAGTATAATTCTGACAGTTATGCATGTACTTCTACCTGCGCTTGTTAATATGATTTTCGTACATTTTGTACTTCTATCTGCCCTTGTTCGTATGTTCTTCTTATATTTGTGTCCACTTCTGGCAGTTCTGCATATACTTCTACCTGTGCTTGTTCTTATGTCTTTCTTATATTTTGTGTCCACTTCTGACAGTTTTGCATGTACTTCTACCTGTCCTTGTTCGTACGTTTTTCTTATATTTTGTGTCCACTTCTGGCAGTTTTGCATGCACTTCTACCTGTCGTTGTTCATATGTTTTCCTTATATTTTGTGTCCGCTTCTGGCAGCTTTGCATGTTCTTCCACCTGTCCTTGTTCGTATGTTTTTCTCATATTTTGCGTGTACTTCTGGCAGTTTTGCATGTACTTCTACCTGTCCTTGTTCGTATGTTTTTCTCATATTTTGTGTCCACTTCTCCCAGTTTTGCATGTACTTCTACCTGTCCTTGTTCGTATGTTTGTCTTATATTTTCTGTCCACTTCGGCCACTTTTGCATGTACTTCTCCTGTCCTTGTTGGTATGTTTTTCTTATATTTTGTGCCCACTTCTGGCAGTTTTGCATGTACTTCTACCTGTCCTTGTTGGTATGTTTTTCTTATATTTTGTGTCCACTTCTGACAGTTTTGCATGTACTTCTACCTGTCTTTGTTGCTATGTTTTTCTTATATTTTGTGTCCACTTCTGTCAGTTTTGCATGTACTTCTACCTGTCCTTGTTCGTATGTCTTTTTTATATTTTGTGTCCACTTCTGACAGTTTTGCATGTACTTCTACCTGTCCTTGTTGGTATGTTTTTCTTATATTTTGTGTCCACTTCTGGTAGTTTTGCATGTACTTCTACCTGTCCTTGTTGGTATGTTTTTCTCATATTTTGTGTCCACTTCTGACAGTTTTGCATGTAATTCTACCTGTCCTTGTTGGTATGTTTTTCTTATATTTTGTGTCCACTTCTGACAGTTTTGCATGTACTTCTTCCTGTCCTTGTTGGTATGTTTTTCTTATATTTTGTGCCCACTTCTGGCAGTTTTGCATGTACTTCTACCTGTCCTTGTTCGTATGTCTTTTTTATATTTTGTGTCCACTTCTGACAGTTTTGCATGTACTTCTACCTGTCCTTGTTGGTATGTTTTTCTTATATTTTGTCTCCACTTCTGGCAGTTTTGCATGTACTTCTACCTGTCCTTGTTCGTATGTTTTTCTTATATTTTGTGTCCACTTCTCTCAGTTTTGTATGTACTTTCACCTGTCCTTGTTCATATGTTTTTCTTATATTTTATGTCCACTTCTGGAAGTCTTGAAGCCGAACCACAATGTGCATAACCTTGCATATGCAAAATTGTGAAAAAACAACGAATGCCTGGCTGTGCGCGGTTATGCATTGTCAATGCATAGTCAACCCACAATGGCATATGCAAACTGACAATTCTATAATCTGCCAAATTGAATAATTTAAAGAAAATCTAAGAAGACTTGTCGAAATTAAAAGACTTATTAAGCATGTTAAACAACAAATTTCCTCCATACTCATCACTGATTTTATTTTCAAATGATTATTTTGAATTTTACTTTCCAATGTCAAATTTCCGTATGCAATGTACGGTTGCTAGCGTACTTTGCATAAGCTTAACGAAACAGAAACAAGTTAACGAACGTTTGAGTATTCCCTATTGCGGTTTATTAAAGGGAATCTAGTGTGCTCGTACTTTGGAGACCTTTTGCATATGCAAGGTTATGCACATTTTGGTTGGGCTTTTAGATGTACTTCTTCCTGTGTTTGGTCGTATTTTTTTTTATATTTTGTGCCCACTTCTGGCAGTTTTGCATGTACTTCTACCTGTCCTTGTTGGTACGTTTTTCCTATATTTTGCGTCCACTTCTGGCAGTTTTGCATGTACTTCTAAATGTGCTTGTTGGTACGTTTTTCTTATATTTTGCGTCCACTAATGGCAGTTTTGCATGTTCTTCAACCTGTCCTTGTTGGTATGTTTTTCATATATTTTGAATCCTCTTCTGGCAGTTTTGCATGTACTACTACCTGTCCTTGTTGGTACGTTTTTCTTATATTTTGTGTCCACTTCTGACAGTTTTGCCTGTTCTTCAACCTGTCCTTGTTGGTATGTTTTTTTTTATTTTTGCGTCCACTTCTGGCAGTTTTGCGTGTACTTTTACCTGTCCTTGTTGGTATGTTTTTCTTATATTTTATGTCCACTTCTGGCAGCTTTGCATGCACTTCTACCTAACCTTGTTGGTATGTTTCTCTTATATTTTGTGTATACTTCTTTCAGTTTTGCATGTACTTCTACCTGTGCTTGTTCGTATGTTTTTCTTATATTTTGTGTCCACTTCTGCCAGTTTTGCATGTTCCTCTACCTGTATTTGTTGGTATGTTTTTCTTATATTTTGTGTCCGCTTCTGACAGTTTTGCATGTACTTCTACCTGTCCTTGTTCGTATGTTTTTTTATATTTTGTGTCCACTTCTTGCAGTTTTGCATGTACTTCAACCTGTGCTTGTTCGTATGTTTTTCTTATATTTTGTGTCCACTTCTGGCACAACCTGTCCTTGTTGGTATGTTTTTCTTATATTTTGTGTCCACTTCTCACAGTTTTGCATGTACATCCTGTTATTGTTCATATGGTTTTCTTATATTTCGTGTCCACTTCTGGCAGTTTTGCGTTTACCTGTCCTTGTTCGTATGTTTTTTTTATATTTTGTGTCCACTTCTGACAGTTTTGCATGTACTTCACTCTGTCCTTGTTCATATGATTTTCTTATATTTTATGTCCACTCCTGGAAGTCTTACATGTACTTCTATCTGTGTTTGGTCGTATGTTTTTCTTATATTTTGTGTCCACTTCTGACAGTTATGCATGTACTTCTACCTGTGCTTGTTAATATGTTTTTCTTATATTTTGTGTCCACTTCTGGCAGTTTGGCATGCACTTCTACCTGTCGTTGTTCATATGTTTTCCTTATATTTTGTGTCCGCTTCTGGCAGCTTTGCATGTTCTTCCACCTGTCCTTGTTCGTATGTTTTTTTCATATTTTGCGTGTACTTCTGGCAGTTTTGCATGTACTTCTACCTGTCCTTGTTCGTATGTTTTTCTCATATTTTGTGTCCACTTCTCCCAGTTTTGCATGTACTTCTACCTGTGCTTGTTGGTATGTTTTTCTTATGTTTTGTGTATAGTTCTTCCAGTTTTGCATGTACTTCTACCTGTGCTTGTTCGTATGTTTTTCTTATATTTTGTGTCCACTTCTCCCAGATTTGCATGTACTTCTACCTGTATTTGTTGGTATGTTTTTCTTATGTTTTGTGTCCACTTCTGACAGTTTAGCATGTACATCTACCTGTATTTGTTCGTATGTTTTTCTTATATTTTGTGTCCACTTCTCCCAGTTTTGCATGTATTCTACCTGTAGTTGTTGGTATGTTTTTCTTATATTTTGTGCCCACTTCTCACAGTTTTGCATGTACTTCTACCTGTTATTATTCGTATGGTTTTCTTATATTTTGTGTCCACTTCTGGCAGTTTTGCCTTTACTTCTAAATGTCCTTGTTCGTATGTTTTTTTATATTTTGTGTCCACTTCTGCCGAACAACTAGCGGAAGCCCTAGACTGCTGCAAAGCAGACGTTACCGCCATTCAAGAAATGCGATGGGATGGACCGGACAAAAAGAGCATGAAAATCTGCGACATCTACTACGGCGATTGCTATCGACGGCAAAAGCAGCGCTTATTTGGATGGGGATTTGTTATTAGAGGCAGACTTAGGCAAGAAGTCTTGAGTTTTCGGCATGTCAACGAACGCCTCGTAACAATCCGTATCAAGGCTAAATTTGCCAACATTAGCCTCATATGCGCGCACGCCCCCACAGAGGAGAAAGATGACGACACCAAAGATAGCTTCTACGAGCTCTTGGACAAGACTTAAGAGCAGTGCCCTAGTTATGGCATTAAAATTGTCCTTGGCGATTTTAATGCCAAGCTAGGAAGGGAGGGCATCTTTGGTAGTACTGTCGGAAAGTAAAGCCTGCACGACACCACCTCCGATAACGGATTCAGGCTAATCGACTTTGCGGCGGGGCGTAACGTTTTCGTTGCTAGCACGCGATTCCCGCATCTCGATATTCATAAGGGGACTTGGAGATCTCCTGATCAATCAACCGTCAACCAGATTGACCACATTGCGATCGACACAAGGCACTCCTCCAGTATTATGGATGTCCGAACGTTCCAAGGGGCCAACATCGACTTGGATCATTACCTTGTTGTAGGCAATGTACGGGTGCGGATATCCCGAGCACCGCAAGGACAAGCTAGTACTGCGAGGAAGTTTGACGTCGGACGGCTACAATCGCAAGAGATCGCCAAATCCTTTTCCGATCGAGTCTCCCTCAATCTCTTAAGAGTTCCTATGCTGCCAGCATCAAGTATTGAAGACCAGTGGCAACACTGCCAAAAAGCCATCAGAGATGCCGCCTCTGATGTGCTGGGTTTCACTCGGCCACCAAAACGAAACCCCTGGTTTGACGACGAGTGCAGGCAAGCACATGCAGCCAAGCAAGATGCATACAAAGCGGCGCTGCATAGAAGGACCAGAGCTGCTCACGAGCTCTATGAGCAGAAGAGGAGAGACGAGCACCGGCTTCTCAGGAGAAAAAAGAAGGAGCATGAGAAGCCCGCGGTCGAGGAAATTGAGAGATGCTACTCCAGGAATGAGATTCGGAAGTTTTACCAAAAGGTAAAAAATACATGCCAACGACACAAACCCCGAACCGAAGCCTGTAGAGACGAGCAAGGGAACATAGTAGTAGAATCGCAGTCGATGCTGAGGATTTGGAAGGAATATTTCTGTAGACTGTATAACGGCGACGACGAACCAAATACCGCTGTCAGGCAGAATGAACCTTTCAATTTGGACGATGGAGACCAACAATTCCGTCCACCCGACCTGGATGAAGTGAAGATAGCCATATCTGAGCTGAAATCCAACAAAGCTGCTGGAGCAGATGGCCTGACTGCCGAGCTCTTCAAAGCAGCAGGCGAGGACTTGGTAAGGAGCATACACCAACTCATCTGTAAAATATGGTCGGAAGAAAGAATACCCGATGAATGGAACCTCAGCATTGTTTGTCCGATCCTCAAGAAAGGTGACCCTCTAAACTGCGCCAATTACAGAGGTATTAGTCTAATTAACATCGCCTACAAGATCTTATCTGCCGTATTGTGTGAACGTCTGAAGACGTTCGTCAGCAACCTGATTGGTCCATATCAGTGTGGCTTTAGGCCAGGAAAGTCCACCATCGACCAAATATTCACACTACGGCAGATCTTGGAAAAAACCCATGAGCTCCAAATCGATACACACCATCTATTCATCGATTTTAAGGCCGCGTATGACAGCATTTATAGAGACGAGCTATACAGAGCTATGTCTAGTTTTGGCATCCCTGCAAAACTCGTCCGTTTGTGCAGGATGACGATGGAGAATACACGCTGCTCCATCAAGGTCGGTAAAGAACTCACCGAGACCTTTGATGTCAAAAAAGGATTTAGAGAAGGCGATGCGCTGTCATGCGACTTTTTTAATATCATTCTTGAAAGAATTGTGCAAAACTCGCGCACCAACACAAGAGGCACAATCTTTCAAAAGTCCGTCCAATTACTCGCATACGCCGATGATATTGACATAATCGGAAGAAAGCAGCGTGATGTCAGTGGCGCTTTCGCGAGTATTGAGACGGAAGCGGCAAAGATGGGTTTAACGGTAAATGAGGGCAAGACCAAGTATATGCTGCCAACAAGAAAGGACACTCAACACCGACGTCTCGGACAGAACGTCTCCCTCGACAGATATAACTTTGAGGTAGTTAAGGACTTTGTATACCTAGGATCCGCTATCAATTCAGACAATGACACCAGCGCTGAGATCAGACGAAGAATAACCCTTGCCAATTGCGGCTTCTTTGGGCTAAGAAGGCAATTGACTAGCAAAGCCCTCTCTCGAACAACAAAAGTGACCCTATATAAGACCTTAATAATCCCAGTCCTCCTCTACGGCGCAGAGGCATGGACTTTATCAAAAGTGGATGAGGGTGCTCTTGGCTGTTTCGAGAGGAAAATTCTTCGGGTGATTTTCGGTCCCGTCTGCATAGACGGTGAGTGGAGGAGGAGATACAACGACGAACTGTACGGGTTGTACACCGACATCGACTTAGCCAGAAGAGTGAAGGTCCAACGACTGAGGTGGCTGGGTCATGTAGAGCGGATGGACACCAATGCTCCGGCCCGAAAAATCTCCGAATCCGCCCCCGAGGGACAGCGCAGAGGAAGACCGCGACTCAGGTGGCGCGCGCAAGTTGAAGGGGACCTCAACCAACTTAGCGTGCGAAACTGGAGGCAGCTAGCCAAAGATCGAGCTGGCTGGAGACGCTTGTTGGTTGAGGCCCAGGTCCACCCCGGACTGTAGTGCCGGTAAAAAAAAGGAATTATTTGTTGGTATGTTTTTCTTATATTTTGCGTCCACCTCTGGCAGTTTTGCATGTACTTCTACCTGTCCTTGTTCGTATGTTTTTCTAATATTTTGTGTCCACTCCTGACAGTAAATTGGAAGCAGCGTGCACGGGACCGTAAAGGATGGAAAGCGGCATTAGTTCAGGCTCAGACCCTTCAAGGGTGGCTGGCCTGATAAGTAAGTAAGTACTCCTGACAGTCATGCATGCACTTCAACCTGTGCTTGTTCGTATGTTTTTCTAATATTTTTTGTCCACTTCTTCCAGTTTTGCATGTACTTCTACCTGTGCTTGGTCGTATGTTTTTCGTATATTTTGTGCCCACTTCTGGCAGCTTTGCATGTACATCTACCTGTCCTTGTTCGTATGTTTTCTTTTATTATGTGTCCACTTCTGTCAGTTTTGCATGTACTTCTACCTGTCCTTGTTCGTATGTTTTTCTTATATTTTACGTCCACTTCTGGCAGTTTTGCATGTACTTCTACCTGTCTTTGTTGGTATGTTTTTCTTATATTTTGTGTCCACTTCTGGCAGTTTTGAATGTATTTCTACCTGTGCTTGGTCATATGTTTTTCTTATATTTTGTGCCCACTTCTGGCAGCTTTGCATGTATTTCTACCTGTCCTTGTTCGTATGCTTTTCTTATATTTTGTGTCCTCTTCTGGCGGTTTTGCATGTACTTCCACCTGTCCTTGTTCATATGTTTTTCTTATATTTTATGTCCACTCCTGGAAGTTTTGCATGTACATCTACCTGCCCTTGTTCGTATGTTTGTCTTATATTTTGTGTCCACTTCTGGCAGTTTTGCATGTACTTCTACCATTCCTTGTTCGTATATCCTTTTTTTATTTTGTGTCCACTTCTGACAGTTTTGGATGTACTTCTACCTGTAGTTGTTCGTATGTTTTTCTTATATTTTGTGTCCACTTCTGGCAGTTTTGCATGTACTTCTACCTTTCCTGGTTCGTATATCTTTTTTATATTTTGTGTCCACTTCTGGCAGTTTTGCATGTACTTCTCCCTGTGCTTGTTCGTATATTTTTCTTATATTTTGCGTCCACTTCTGGCAGTTTTGCATCAATTTCTACCTGTGCTTGTTCGTATATTTTTCTTATATTTTGTGTCCACTTCTGGCAGTTTTGCATGTACTTCTACCTGTGTTTGGTCGTATGTTTTTCTTATATTTTGTGTCCACTTCTGCCAGTTTTGCATGTATTCTACCTGTAGTTGTTGGTATGTTTTTCTTATATTTTGTGTCCACTTCTGACAGTAATGCATGTACTTCTACCTGTGTTTGGTCCTATGTTTTTCCTATATTTTGTGTCCACTTCTGGCAGTTTTGCATGTACATCTACCTGCCCTTGTTCGTATGTTTGTCTTATATTTTGTGTCCACTTCTGACAGTTTTGCACGTACTTCTACCTGTCCTTGTTCGTATGTTTTTCTCATATTTTGTGTATACTTTGGCAGTTTTGCATGTACTTCTACCTTTCCTTGTTCGTATATCTTTTTTATATTTTGTGTCCACTTCTGACAGTTTTGGATGTACCTACACCTGTCCTTGTTGGTATGTTTTTCTTATATTTTGTGTCCACTTCTGGCAGTTTTGCATGTACTTCTACCTGCCCTTGTTCGTATATCTTTTTTTTATTTTGTGTCCACTTCTGACAGTTTTGGATGTACTTCTACCTGTAGTTGTTCGTATGTTTTTCTTATATTTTGTGTCCACTTCTGGCAGTTTTGCATGTACTTCTACCTGTGCTTGTTCGCATATTTTTCTTATATTTTGTATCCACTCCTGACAGTTTTGCATGTTCTTCTACGTGTGTTTTGTCGTATTTTTTTTATATTTTGTGTCCACTTCTGACAGTTTTGCATGTACTTCTACCTGTGTTTGGTCGTATGTTTTTCTTATATTTTGTGTCCACTTCTGGCAGTTTTGCATGTACTTCTACCTGCCCTTGTTCGTATATCTTTTTTTTATTTTGTGTCCACTTCTGACAGTTTTGGATGTACTTCTACCTGTAGTTGTTCGTATGTTTTTCTTATATTTTGTGTCCACTTCTGGCAGTTTTGCATGTACTTCTACCTGTGCTTGTTCGCATATTTTTCTTATATTTTGTATCCACTCCTGACAGTTTTGCATGTTCTTCTACGTGTGTTTTGTCGTATTTTTTTTATATTTTGTGTCCACTTCTGACAGTTTTGCATATACTTCTAATTGTGCTTGTTCGTACGTTTTTCTTATATTTTGTGTCCACTTCTGGCAGTTTTGCAAGTACTTCTACCTGTAGTTGTTGGTATGTTTTTCTTATATTTTGCGTCCACTTCTCCCAGTTTTGCATGTATTCTAGATGTAGTTGTTGGTATATTTTTCTAATATTATGTGTCCACTTCTCACAGTTTTGCACGTACTTCTACCTGTTATTATTCGTATGGTTTTCTTATATTTTATGTCCACTTCTGGCAGTTTTGCCTTTACTGCTAAATGTGTTTGTTCGTATGTATTTTTTATATTTTGTGTTCACTTCTGACAGTTTTGCATGTACTTCCCCTGTCCTTGTTCATATGATTTTCGTATATTTTGTGTCCACTCCTGGAAGTTTTATATGTACTTCTACCTGTGTTTGGTCGTATGTTTTTCTTACATTTTGTGTCCACTTATGACAGTTATGCATGTACTTCTACCTGTGTTTGGTCCTATGTTTTTCTTATATTTTGTGTCCACTTCTGGCAGTTTTGCATGTACTTCTACCTGTCCTTGTTCGTACGCTTTTCTCATATTTTGTGTATACTTCTGGCAGTTTTGCATGTACTTCTACCTTTCCTTGTTCGTATATCTTTTTTATGTTTTGTGTCCACTTCCGACAGTTTTGGATGTACTTCTACCTGTCCTTGTTCGTATGTTTTTCTTATATTTTGTGTCCACTTCTGGCAGTTTTGCATGTACTTCTACCATTCCTTGTTCGTATATCTTTTTTTTATTTTGTGTCCACTTCTGACAGATTTGCATGTACTTCTACCTGTCCTTGTTTTTATGTTTTTCTTATATTTTGTGTCCACTTCTGGCAGTTTTGCATGTACTTCTACCTGCCCTTGTTCGTATATCTTTTTTTGATTTTGTGTCCACTTCTGACAGTTTTGGATGCACTTCTACCTGTAGTTGTTCGTATGTTTTTCTTATATTTTGTGTCCACTTCTGGCAGTTTTGCATGTACTTCTACCTGTGCTTGTTCGCATATTTTTCTTATATTTTGTATCCACTCCTGACAGTTTTGCATGTTCTTCTACGTGTGTTTTGTCGTATTTTTTTTATATTTTGTGTCCACTTCTGACAGTTTTGCATGTACTTCTACCTGTGTTTGGTCGTATGTTTTTCTTATATTTTGTGTCCACTTCTGGCAGTTTTGCATGTACTTCTACCTGCCCTTGTTCGTATATCTTTTTTTTATTTTGTGTCCACTTCTGACAGTTTTGGATGTACTTCTACCTGTAGTTGTTCGTACGTTTTTCTTATATTTTGTGTCCACTTCTTGCAGTTTCTCATGCACTTCAACCTGTCGTTGCTCATATGTTCGTCTTATATTTTGCGTCCGCTTCTGGCAGTTTTGCATGTTCTTTTACCTGTCCTTGTTCGTATGTTTTTCTTATATTTTGTATCCACTTCTGGCAGTTTTGCATGTACTTCTACCTGTCCTTGTTCGTATGCTTTTCTCATATTTTGTGTATACTTCTGGCAGTTTTGCTTGTACTTCTACCTTTCCTTGTTCGTATATCTTTTTTATGTTTTGTGTCCACTTCCGACAGTTTTGGATGTACTTCTACCTGTCCTTGTTGGTATGTTTTTCTTATATTTTGTGTCCACTTCTGGCAGTTTTGCATGTACTTCTACCATTCCTTGTTCGTATATCTTTTTTTTATTTTGTGTCCACTTCTGACAGATTTGCATGTACTTCTTTCTACCTGTCCTTGTTTTTATGTTTTTCTTATATTTTGTGTCCACTTCTGGCAGTTTTGCATGTACTTCTACCTGTGCTTGTTCGTATATTTTTCTTATATTTTGCGTCCACTTCTGGCAGTTTTACATGTACTTCTTCCTGTGTTTGGTCGTATGTTTTTCTTATATTTTGTGTCCACTTCTGACAGTTTTGCATGTGCTTGTACCTGTGCTTGTTCGTACGTTTTTCTTATATTTTGTGTCCACTTCTGACAGTTTTGCATGTACTTCTACCTGTGTTTGGTCGTATGTTTTTCTCATATTTTGTATCCACTCCTGACAGTTTTGCATGTTCTTCTACCTGTGTTTTGTCGTATTTTTTTTATATTTTGTGTCCACTTCTGACAGTTTTGCATATACTTCTAATTGTGCTTGTTCGTACTTTTTTCTTATATTTTGTGTCCACTTCTTGCAGTTTCTCATGCACTTCTACCTGTCGTTGTTCATATGTTCGTCTTATATTTTGTGTCCGCTTCGGTCAGTTTTGCATGTTCTTCTACTTGACCTTGTTCGTATGTTTTTCCTATATCTTGTGTCCACTTCTGGCAGTTTTGCAAGTACTTCTACCTGTAGTTGTTGGTATGTTTTTCTTATATTTTGCGTCCACTTCTCCCAGTTTTGCATGTATTCTAGATGTAGTTGTTGGTATATTTTTCTTATATTATGTGTCCACTTCTCACAGTTTTGCATGTACTTCTACCTGTGCTTGTTCGTATGTTTTGCTCATATTTTGTGTATACTTCTGGCAGTCTTGCATGTACGTCTACCTTTCCCTGTGCGAATATCTTTTTTATATTTTGTGTCCACTTCTGACAGTTATGCATGTACTTCTACCTGTGTTTGGTCCTATGTTTTTCTTATATTTTATGTCCACTTCTATCAGTTTTGCATGTACTTCTACCTGCCCTTGTCCGTATGTTTGTCTTATATTTTGTGTCCACTTTTCACAGTTTTGCATGTACTTCTACCTGTGTTTGGTCGTATGTTTTTCTTATATTTTGTGTCCACTCCTGACAGTTTTGCATGTACTTCTACCTGTGTTTTGTCGTATGTTTTTTTTATATTTTGTGTCCACTTCTGACAGTTTTGCATGTACTTCTACCTGTCCTTGTTGGTATGTTTTTCTTATATTTTGTGTCCACTTCTCCCAGTTTTGCATGTACTTCTACCTTTCCTTGTTCGTATATCTTTTTTATATTTTGTGTCCACTTCTGACAGTTTTGCATGTACTTCTACCTGTCCTTGTTGGTATGGTTTTCTTATATTTTGTGTCCACTTCTGGCAGTTTTGCATGTACTTCTTCTTCGTGTGTTTGGCCGTATGTTTTTCTTATAATTTGTGTCCACTTCTGGCAGTTTTGCATGTACTTCTACCTGCCCTTGTTGGTATGTTTTTCTTATATTTTGTGTCCACTTTTGACAGTTTTGCATGTAATTCTACCTGTGTTTGGTCGTATGTTTTTCTTATATTTTGTGTCCACTCCAGACAGTTTTGCATGTACTTCTACCTGTGTTTTGTCGTATGTTTTTTTTATATTTTGTGTATACTTCTGACAGTTTTGCATGTTCTTCTACCTGTGCTTGTTCGTACGTTTTTCTTATATTTTGTGTCCACTTCTGACAGTTTTGCTTGTACTTCTTCCTGTGTTTTGTCGTATGTTTTTCTCATATTTTGTGTAGACTCCTTACAGTTTTGCATGTACTTCTACCTTTCCTTGTTCGTATATCTTTTTTTTTATTTTGTGTCCACTTCTGACAGTTGTGCATGTACTTCTACCTGTCCTTGTTGGTATGGTTTTCTTATATTTTGTGTCCACTTCTGGCAGTTTTGCATGTACTTCTACCTTTCCTTGTTCGTATATCTTTTTTATATTTTGTGTCCACTTCTGATAGTTTTGCATGTACTTCTACCTGTGCTTTTTCGTATGTTTTTCTCATATTTTGTGTATACTTCTGGCAGTTTTGCATGTACTTCTACCTTTCCTTGTTCGTAAATCTTTTTCATATTTTGTGTCCACTTCTGACAGTTTTGCTTGTACTTCTACCTGCCCTTGTTCGTATGTTTTTCTTATATTCGTGTCCACTTCTGGCAGTTTTGCACGTACTTCTACCTGTCCTTGTTCGTATATCTTTTTTATATTTTGTGTCCACTTCTGACAGTTTTGCATGTACTTCTACCTGTCCCTGTTGTTATGTTTTTCTTATATTTTGTGTCCACTTCTGGCAGTTTTGCATGTACTTCTACCTGTGCTTGTTCATATATTTTTCTTATATTTTGCGTCCACTTCTGGCAGTTTTGCATGTACTACTTCCTGTGTTTGGTCGTAAGTTTTTTTTATATTTTGTGTCCACTTCTGACAGTTTTGCATGTACTTCTACCTGTGTTTTGTCGTATGTTTTTCTCATATTTTGTGTCCACTCCTTACAGTTTTGCATGTTCTTCTACCTGTGTTTTGTCGTATTTTTTTTTTATATTTTGTGTCCACTTCTTACAGTTTTGCATGTACTTCTACCTGTGCTTGTTCGTACGCTTTTCTTATATTTTGTGTCCACTTCTTGCAGGTTCTAATGCACTTCTACCTGTCGTTGTTCATATGTTCGTCTTATATTTTGTGTCCGCTTCTGGCAGTTTTGCATGTTTTTCTACTTGAAATTGTTCGTATGTTTTTCATATATCTTGTGTCCACTTCTCTCAGTTTTGCAAGTACATCTACCTGTAGTTGTTGGTATGTTTTTCTTATATTTTGCGTCCACTTCTCCCAGTTTTGCATGTATTCTACCTGTAGTTGTTGGTATGTTTTTCTTATATTTTGTGTCCACTTCTCACAGTTTTGCATGTACTTCTACCTGTTATTAATCGTATGGTTTTCTTATATCTTGTGTCCACTTCTGGCAGTTTTGCCTTTACTGCTAAATGTCCTTGTTCGTATGTTTTTTTTATATTTTGTGTCCACTTCTGACAGTTTTGCATGTACTTCCACCTGTCCTTGTTCATATGATTTTCTTATATTTTATGTCCACTCCTGGAAGATTTATATGTACTTCTACCTGTGTTTGGTCGTATGTTTTTCTTATATTTTGGTTCCACTTCTGACAGTTATGCATGTACTTCTACCTGTGTTTGGTCCTATGTTTTTCTTATATTTTGTGTCCACTTCTGGCAGTTTTGCATGTACTTCTACCTGCCCTTGTTCGTATGTTTGTCTTATATTTTGTGTCCACTTCTGACAGTTTTGCATGTACTTCTAACTGTCCTTGTTCGTACGTTTTTCTTATATTTTGTGTCCACTTCTTGCGGTTTCTCATGCACTTCTACCTGTCGTTGTTCATATGTTCGTCTTATATTTTGTGTCCGCTTCTGGCAGTTTTGCATGTTCTTCTAGTTGTCCTTGTTCGTATGTTTTTCTTATATTTTGTATCCACTTCTGGCAGTTTTGCATGTACTTCTAAATTACCTTGTTGGTATGGTTTTCTTATATTTTGTGTCCACTTCTGGCAGTTTTGCATTTACTTCTACCTTTCCTTGCTCGTATATCTTTTTTATATTTTGTGTCCACTTCTGACGGTTTTGCATGTGTTTCTACCTGTCCTTGTTGGTTTGTTTTTCTTATATTTTGTGTCCACTTCTGGCAGTTTTGCATGTACTTCTACCTGTGTTTTGTCGTATGTTTTTTTTATATTTTGTGCCCACTTCTGACAGTTTTGCATGTACTTCTACCTGTCCTTGTTGGTATGTTTTTCTTATATTTTGTGCCCACTTCTGACAGTTTTGCATGTACTTCTACCTGTCCTTGTTGGTATGTTTTTCTTATATTTTGTGTCCACTTCTGGTAGTTTTGCATGTACTTCTACCTGTGCTTGTTCGTATGTTTTGCTCATATTTTGTGTCCACTTCTGGCAGTTTTGCATGTACTTCTTCCTGTGTTTGGCCGTATGTTTTTCTTATAGTTTGTGTCCACTTCTGGCAGTTTTGCATGTATTTCTAAATGTGCTTGTTCGTATGTTTTTCTTATATATTGTGTCCACTTTTGACAGTTTTGCATGTACTTCTACCTGTGTTTGGTCGTATGTTTTTCTTATATTTTGTGTCCACTCCTGACAGTTTTGCATGTACTTCTAATTGTGTTTTGTCGTATGTTTTTTTATATTTTGTGTCCACTTCTCACAGTTTTGCATGTACTTCTACCTGTGCTTGTTCGTACGTTTTTCTTATATTTTGTGTCCACTTCAGACAGTTTTGCATGTACTTCTACCTGTGTTTTTTCGTATGTTTTTCTCATATTTTGTGTCCACTCCTTACAGTTTTGCATGTTCTTCTACCTGTGTTTTGTCGTATTTTTTTTATATTTTGTGTCCACTTCTCCCAGTTTTGCATGTATTCTACCTGTAGTTGTTGGTATGTTTTTCTTATATTTTGTGTCCACTTCTCACAGTTTTGCATGTACTTCTACCTGTTATTAATCGTATGGTTTTCTTATATTTTGTGTCCACTTCTGGCAGATTTGCCTTTACTGCTAAATGTCTTTGTTCGTATGTTTTTTTTATATTTTGCGTCCACTTCTGACAGTTTTGCATGTACGTCCACCTGTCCTTGTTCATTTGATTTTCTTATATTTTATGTCCACTCCTACAAGATTTATATGTACTTCTACCTGTGTTTGGTCGTAGGTTTTTCTTATATTTTGTGTCCGCTTCTGACAGTTATGCATGTACTTCTACCTGTGTTTGGTTCTATGTTTTTCTTATATTTTGTGTCCACTTCTGGCAGTTTTGCATGTACTTCTACCTGTCCTTGTTCGCATGTTTGTCTTATATTTTGTGTCCACTTCTGACAGTTTTGCATGTACTTTCTACCTGTCCTTGTTCGTACGTTTTTCTTATATTTTGTGTCCACTTCTTGCAGTTTCTCATGCACTTCTACCTGTCGTTGTTCATATGTTCGTCTTATATTTTGTGTCCGCTTCTTTCAGTTTTGCATGTTCTTCTACTTGAAATTGTTCGTATGTTTTTCATATATCTTGTGTCCACTTCTGGCAGTTTTGCAAGTACTTCTACCTGTAGTTGTTGGTATGTTTTTCTTATATTTTGCGTCCACTTCTCCCAGTTTTGCATGTATTCTACCTGTAGTTGTTGGTATGTTTTTCTAATATTTTGCGTCCACTTCTCCCAGTTTTGCATGTATTCTACCTGTAGTTGTTGGTATGTTTTTCTTATATTTTGCGTCCACTTCTCAAAGTTTTGCATGTACTTCTACCTGTGTTCGGTCGTATGTTTTTCTTATATTTTGTGTCCACTTCTGTCAGTTTTGCATGTACTTCTACCTGTCCTTGTTGGTATGTTTTTCTTATATTTTGTGTCCGTTTCTCACAGTTTTGCATGTTCTGCTACCTGTCCTTGTTCGTATGTTTTTCTTATATTTTGTATCCACTTCTGTCAGTTTTGCATGTACTTCTACCTGTCCTTGTTCGTATGTTTTTCTCATATTTTGTGTATACTTCTGGCAGTTATGCATGTACTTTTACCTGTCCTTGTTGGTATGTTTTTCTTATATTTTGGGTCCACTACTCCCAGTTTTGCATGTTCTTCTACCTTTCCTTGTTCATCAATCTTTTTTATATTTTGTGTCCACTTCTGACAGTTTTGCATGTACTTCTACCTGCCCTTGTTCGTATGTTTTTCTTATATTTGTGTCCACTTCTGGCAGTTTTGCATGTACTTCTACCTGTCCTTGTTCGTATATCTTTCATATTTTGTGTCCACTTCTGACAGTTTTGCATGTACTTCCACCTGTCCTTGTTCATATGATTTTCTTATATCTTAAGTCCACTCCTGGAAGTTTTATATGTACTTCTACCTGTGTTTGGTCGTATGTTTTTCTTATATTTTGTGTCCACTTCTGACAGATATGCATGTAGTTCTACCTGTGTTTGGTCCTATTTTTTTCTTATATTTTGTGTCCGCTTCTGGCAGTTTTGCATGTTCTTCTACCTGTCATTGTTCTTAGGTTTTTCTTATATTTTGTGTCCACTTCTGGGAGTTTTGCATGTACTTCTACCTGTCCTTTTTCGTATGTTTTTCTCATATTTTGTGTATACTTCTGGCAGTTTTGCATGTACTTCTACCTGTATTTGTTGGTAAGTCTTTCTTATATTTTGTGTCCACTTCTCTCAGTTTTGCATGTACTTCTTCCTGTCTTTGTTCGTATGTATGCTTTTCTTTTATTTTGTGTTCACTTCTCTCAGTTTTGCATGTACTTCTACCTGTGCTTATTCTTATGTTTTTCTTATATTTTGTGTCCACTTCTGCCAGTTTTGCATGTATTTCTAGCTGTGCTTGTTCGTATGTTTTTCTTACATTTTATGTCCACTTCTGCCAGTTTTGCATGTACTTCTACCTGTATTTGTTGGTAAGTCTTTGTTATATTTTGTGTCCACTTCTCTCAGTTTTGCATGTACTTCTTCCTGTCTTCGTTCGTATGCTTTTCTTTTATTTTGTGTTCACTTCTCTCAGTTTTGCATGTACTTCTACCTGTGCTTGTTCTTATGTTTTTCTTATATTTTGTGTCCACTTCTGCCAGTTTTGCATGTACTTCTACCTGTCCTTGTTCGTACGTTTTCTTATATTTTGTGTCCACTCCTTGCAGTTTTGCGTGCACTTCTACCTGTCGTTGTTCATATGTTCTTCTTATATTTTGGGCCGCTTCTGGCAGTTTTGCATGCTCTTCTAATTGGCCTTGTTCGTATGTTTTTCTTATATTTTGTTTCCACTTCTGGCAGTTTTGCATGTGCTTCTGCCTGTCCTTGGTTGTATGTTTTTCTCATATGTTGTGTATACTTCTGCCAGTTTTGTATGTACTTCTTCCTGTGTGTGGTCGTATGTTTTTCTTATATTTTGTGTCCACTTCAGGCAGTTTTGCATGTTCTTCTACCTGTGCTTGTTCGTATTCTTTTCTTACATTTTGTGTCCACTCCTGCCAGTTTTGCTTGTACTTCTACCTGTGCTTGTTCGTATGTTTTTCTTACATTTTGTGTCCACTTCTGGCAGTTTTGCATGTACTTCTACCTGTATTTGTTGGTAAGTTTTTCTTATATTTTGTGTCCAATTCTGGCAGTTTTGCATGTACTTCTACCTGTGTTTTGTCGTATGTTTTTTTTATATTTTGTGCCCACTTCTGACAGTTTTGCATGTACTTCTACCTGTCCTTGTTGGTATGTTTTTCTTATATTTTGTGCCCACTTCTGACAGTTTTGCATGTACTTCTACCTGTCCTTGTTGGTATGTTTTTCTTATATTTTGTGTCCACTTCTGGTAGTTTTGCATGTACTTCTACCTGTGCTTGTTCGTATGTTTTGCTCATATTTTGTGTCCACTTCTGGCAGTTTTGCATGTACTTCTTCCTGTGTTTGGCCGTATGTTTTTCTTATAGTTTGTGTCCACTTCTGGCAGTTTTGCATGTATTTCTAAATGTGCTTGTTCGTATGTTTTTCTTATATATTGTGTCCACTTTTGACAGTTTTGCATGTACTTCTACCTGTGTTTGGTCGTATGTTTTTCTTATATTTTGTGTCCACTCCTGACAGTTTTGCATGTACTTCTAATTGTGTTTTGTCGTATGTTTTTTTATATTTTGTGTCCACTTCTCACAGTTTTGCATGTACTTCTACCTGTGCTTGTTCGTACGTTTTTCTTATATTTTGTGTCCACTTCAGACAGTTTTGCATGTACTTCTACCTGTGTTTTTTCGTATGTTTTTCTCATATTTTGTGTCCACTCCTTACAGTTTTGCATGTTCTTCTACCTGTGTTTTGTCGTATTTTTTTTATATTTTGTGTCCACTTCTCCCAGTTTTGCATGTATTCTACCTGTAGTTGTTGGTATGTTTTTCTTATATTTTGTGTCCACTTCTCACAGTTTTGCATGTACTTCTACCTGTTATTAATCGTATGGTTTTCTTATATTTTGTGTCCACTTCTGGCAGATTTGCCTTTACTGCTAAATGTCTTTGTTCGTATGTTTTTTTTATATTTTGCGTCCACTTCTGACAGTTTTGCATGTACGTCCACCTGTCCTTGTTCATTTGATTTTCTTATATTTTATGTCCACTCCTACAAGATTTATATGTACTTCTACCTGTGTTTGGTCGTAGGTTTTTCTTATATTTTGTGTCCGCTTCTGACAGTTATGCATGTACTTCTACCTGTGTTTGGTTCTATGTTTTTCTTATATTTTGTGTCCACTTCTGGCAGTTTTGCATGTACTTCTACCTGTCCTTGTTCGCATGTTTGTCTTATATTTTGTGTCCACTTCTGACAGTTTTGCATGTACTTTCTACCTGTCCTTGTTCGTACGTTTTTCTTATATTTTGTGTCCACTTCTTGCAGTTTCTCATGCACTTCTACCTGTCGTTGTTCATATGTTCGTCTTATATTTTGTGTCCGCTTCTTTCAGTTTTGCATGTTCTTCTACTTGAAATTGTTCGTATGTTTTTCATATATCTTGTGTCCACTTCTGGCAGTTTTGCAAGTACTTCTACCTGTAGTTGTTGGTATGTTTTTCTTATATTTTGCGTCCACTTCTCCCAGTTTTGCATGTATTCTACCTGTAGTTGTTGGTATGTTTTTCTAATATTTTGCGTCCACTTCTCCCAGTTTTGCATGTATTCTACCTGTAGTTGTTGGTATGTTTTTCTTATATTTTGCGTCCACTTCTCAAAGTTTTGCATGTACTTCTACCTGTGTTCGGTCGTATGTTTTTCTTATATTTTGTGTCCACTTCTGTCAGTTTTGCATGTACTTCTACCTGTCCTTGTTGGTATGTTTTTCTTATATTTTGTGTCCGTTTCTCACAGTTTTGCATGTTCTGCTACCTGTCCTTGTTCGTATGTTTTTCTTATATTTTGTATCCACTTCTGTCAGTTTTGCATGTACTTCTACCTGTCCTTGTTCGTATGTTTTTCTCATATTTTGTGTATACTTCTGGCAGTTATGCATGTACTTTTACCTGTCCTTGTTGGTATGTTTTTCTTATATTTTGGGTCCACTACTCCCAGTTTTGCATGTTCTTCTACCTTTCCTTGTTCATCAATCTTTTTTATATTTTGTGTCCACTTCTGACAGTTTTGCATGTACTTCTACCTGCCCTTGTTCGTATGTTTTTCTTATATTTGTGTCCACTTCTGGCAGTTTTGCATGTACTTCTACCTGTCCTTGTTCGTATATCTTTCATATTTTGTGTCCACTTCTGACAGTTTTGCATGTACTTCCACCTGTCCTTGTTCATATGATTTTCTTATATCTTAAGTCCACTCCTGGAAGTTTTATATGTACTTCTACCTGTGTTTGGTCGTATGTTTTTCTTATATTTTGTGTCCACTTCTGACAGATATGCATGTAGTTCTACCTGTGTTTGGTCCTATTTTTTTCTTATATTTTGTGTCCGCTTCTGGCAGTTTTGCATGTTCTTCTACCTGTCATTGTTCTTAGGTTTTTCTTATATTTTGTGTCCACTTCTGGGAGTTTTGCATGTACTTCTACCTGTCCTTTTTCGTATGTTTTTCTCATATTTTGTGTATACTTCTGGCAGTTTTGCATGTACTTCTACCTGTATTTGTTGGTAAGTCTTTCTTATATTTTGTGTCCACTTCTCTCAGTTTTGCATGTACTTCTTCCTGTCTTTGTTCGTATGCTTTTCTTTTATTTTGTGTTCACTTCTCTCAGTTTTGCATGTACTTCTACCTGTGCTTATTCTTATGTTTTTCTTATATTTTGTGTCCACTTCTGCCAGTTTTGCATGTATTTCTAGCTGTGCTTGTTCGTATGTTTTTCTTACATTTTATGTCCACTTCTGCCAGTTTTGCATGTACTTCTACCTGTATTTGTTGGTAAGTCTTTGTTATATTTTGTGTCCACTTCTCTCAGTTTTGCATGTACTTCTTCCTGTCTTCGTTCGTATGCTT
>OX638384.1:50680082-50709133 GCA_951813785.1 Criorhina ranunculi | reverse complement strand
ATAACAACAGGGACAGGTAGAACTACATGCAAAACTGTCAGAAGTGGACACAAAATATAAGAAAAACATACCAACGAGGACAGGTAGAAGTACATGCAAAACTTTAAGAAGTGGACACAAAATACAAGAAAAACATATGACCAAGCACAGGTAGAAGTACATGCAAAACTGGCAGAAGTGGACACAAAATATAAGAAAAACATACGAACAAGGAGAGGTAGAAGTACATGCAAAACTGCCAGAAGTGGACACAATATGTAAGAAAAACATACGGACAAGCACGGGTAGAAGTACATGCATTAACGTCAGAAGTGGAAACAAAATATAAGAAAAACATACCAACAAGGACATGCAAAACTGGCCGAAGTAGACAGATAATATAAGAAAAACATATGAACAAAAACATTTAGAAGTAGATACAAGACTGCCAGAAGTGGACACAAAATATAAGAAAAACATACCAACAAGGACAGGTAGAAGTACATGCAAAACTGCCAGAAGTTAACAAAAAATATAAGAAAAACATATGAACAAGGACAGGTAGAAGTACATGCAAAACTGCCAGAAGTGGGCACAAAATATAAGAAAACCATACCAACAAGGACAGGTAGAAATACATGTAAGACTGCCAGAGGTGGACACAAAACACAAGAAAAACATACGAGTAAGGACAGGTAGAAGTACATGTAAAACTGCCAGAAGTGGACACAAAATATAAGAAAAACATATGAACAAGCACAGGTAGAAGTACATGCAAAACTGCCAGAAGTGGACACAAAATATACAAAAACATACGAACAAGGTCAGGTAGAAGTACATGCAAAGCTGCCAGAAGTGGCCGTAAAATATTAGAAAAACATACGAACAAGCACAGAGAGAAGTACATGCATGACTGTCAGAAGTGGACACAAAATATAAGAAAATCATATCAACAACGACATTTAGAAGTACATGCAAAACTGCCAGAAGTGGACACAAAATATAAGAAGAACATACCAACAAGGACAGGCAGAAGTACATGCAAAACTGCCAGAAGTGGACGCAAAATATAAGAAAAACATACGACCACACGCAGGTAGAAGTACATGCAAAACTGCCAGAAGTGGACATAAAATATAAGAAAAACATATGAACAAGGACAGGTAGAAGTACATGCAAAACTGCCAGAAGTTGACGCAAAATATAAGAAAAACATACGACCACACACAGGTAGAAGTACATGCAAAAGTGCCAGAAGTGGACATAAAATATAAGAAAAACATATGAACAAGGACAGGTAGAAGTACATGCAAAACTGCCAGAAGTGGACACAAAATATAAGAAAATCATACCAACAAGGACAGATAGAAGTACATGCAAAACTCTCAGAAGTGGACACAAAATATAAGAAAAACATACCAAGAAGGACAGGTAGAAGAACATGCAAAACTGTCAGAAGTGGACACAAAATATAAGAAAAACATATGAACAAGGACAGGTAGAAATACATGCAAAACAGCCAGAAGTTAACAAAAAAAAATAAGAAAAACATATCAACAAGGAAATGCAAAACTGCCAGAAGTGGGCACAAAATATAAGAAAACCATACCAACAAGGACAGGTAGAAGTACATGCAACACTGCCAGAGGTGGACACAAAACACAAGAAAAACATACGAGTAAGGACAGGTAGAATTACATGTAGAACTGCCAGAAGTGGACACAAAATATAAGAAAAACATATGAACAAGGACAGGTAGAAGTACATGCAAAACTGCCAGAAGTGGACACAAAATATAAGAAAATCATACCAACAAGGACAGATAGAAGTACATGCAAAACTCTCAGAAGTGGACAAAAAATATAAGAAAAACATACCAACAAGGACAGGTAGAAGTACATGCAAAACTGTCAGAAGTGGACACAAAATATAAGAAAAACATATGAACACGGACAGGTAGAAATACATGCAAAACAGCCAGAAGTTAACAAAAAAAAATAAGAAAAACATATGAACAAGGTCAGGTAGAAGAACATGCAAAGCTGCCAGAAGTGGCCGTAAAATATAAGAAAAATATACGAACAAGCACGGGTAGAAGTACATGCAAAACTGCCAGAAGTGGACACAAAATATAAGAAAAACATACAACCAAAAGCAGGTAGAAGTACATGCAAAACTGCCAGAAGTGGACACAAAATATAAGAAAAACATACGAACAACCACAGGTAGAATTGCATGCACTACTGTCAGAAGTGGACAGAAAATATTAGAAAAACATACGAACAAGGACAGGTAGAAGTACATGCAAAACAGCCGGAAGTGGACACAAAATATAAAAAAGATATACGAACAAAAACAGTTAGAAGTACGTGCCAATATGCCAGAAGTGGGCACAAAATATAAGAAAAACATACCAACAAGGACAGGTGAAAGTATATGCAAAACTGCCAGAAGTGGACGCAAAATATAAGAAAACATACGACCAAACACAGGAAGAAGTTCATGTAAGACTTCCAGAAGTGGACATAAAATATAAGAAAAACATATGAGCAACGACTGTTGGAAGTGCATGCAAAACTGCCAGAAGTGGGCACAAAATATAAGAAAAACATATGACCAAGCACAGGTAGAGGTATATGCAAAACTGACAGAAGTGGACACAAAAGATAAGAAGACCATACCAACAAGGACAGGTAGAAGTACATGCAAAACTGCCAGAAGTGGACACAAAATATAAGAATATCATAGGAACAAGGACAGGAAGACGTACATGCAAAACAGCCAGAAGTTAACAAAAAAAATAAGAAAAACATATGAACAAGGTCAGGTAGAAGAACATGCAAAGCTGCCAGAAGTGGCCGTAAAATATAAGAAAAATATACGAACAAGCACGGGTAGAAATACATGCAAAACTGCCAGCAGAGGACACAAAGTATAAGAAAAACATACAACCAAAAGCAGGTAGAAGTACATGCAAAACTGCCAGAAGTGGACACAAAATATAAGAAAAACATACGAACAACCACAGGTAGAATTGCATGCACTACTGTCAGAAGTGGACAGAAAATATTAGAAAAACATACGAACAAGGACAGGTAGAAGTACATGCAAAACTGCCGGAAGTGGACACAAAATATAAAAAAGATATACGAACAAAAACAGTTAGAAGTACGTGCCAATATGCCAGAAGTGGGCACAAAATATAAGAAAAACATATGACCAAGCACAGGTAGAGGTATATGCAAAACTGACAGAAGTGGACACAAAAGATAAGAAGACCATACCAACAAGGACAGGTAGAAGTACATGCAAAACTGAGAGAAGTGGACGCAAAAAATAACCAAAATATACGAACAAGCACATGCAAAACTGATAGAAGCACTACAAGCACAGGTAGAAGTACATGCAAGACTGTAAGAAGTGGACAGAAAAAATAAGAAAAACATACGAACAAGGACAGGTAGAAGTACATGAAAAACTGCCAGAAGAGGACACAAAGTATAAGAAAAACATACGAACAAGCACAAGCAAAACTGGCCGAAAAGGACAGAAAATATAAGAAAAACATACGAACAGGGACAGGAAGAAGTACATGCAAAACTGGGAGAAGTGGACACAAAATATAAGAAAAACATAAGAACAACGACAGGTAGAAGTACATGCAAAACTGCCAGAAGTGGACATAAAAAATAAGAAAAACATATGAACAATTACAGGTAGAAGTACGTGCAAAACCGTCGGAAGTGGACACAAAATATAAGAAAAATATACGAACAACCACAAGTGAATATCATGCATTATTGTCAGAAGTGGACAGAAAATATAAGAAAAACATACGAACAAGGACAGGTAGAAGTATACGCAAAACTGCCAGAAGAGGACACAAAGTATAAGAAAAACAAACGAACAAGCACAGGTAGAATTACATGCAAAACTGGAAGAACTATACATAAAATATAAGAAAAACATACGAACAAGCACAGGTAGAAATACATGTATAACTGTCAGAAGTGGACACAAAATATAAAAAAAACATACGAACAAGCACAGGTAGAAGTGCATGCAAAACTGACAGAAGTGGACACAAAAGATAAGAAGACCATTTCAAAAAGGACAGGTAGAAGTACATGCAAAACTGCCAGAAGTGGACGCAAAAAATAACCAAAATATACGAACAAGCACATGCAAACCTGATAGAAGCACTACAAGCACAGGTAGAAGTACATGCATTACTGTCACAAGTGGACAGAAAATATTAGAAAAACATACGAACAAGGACAGCTAGAAGTACATGCAAAACTGACAGAAGTGGACACAAAATATAAGAAAAACATAGGAACAAGGACAGGTAGAAGTTCATGCAAAACTGCCAGAAGTGGGCACAAAATATAAGAAAAACATGTGACCAAGCACAGGTAGAGGTATATGCAAAACTGACAGAAGTGGACACAAAAGATAAGAAGACCATACCAACGAGGACAGGTAGAAGTACATGCAAAACTGCCAGAAGTGGACGCAAAAAATAACCAAAATATACGAACAAGCACATGCAAACCTGATAGAAGCACTACAAGCACAGGAGAAGTACATGCATTACTGTCACAAGTGGACAGAAAATATTAGAAAAATATACGAACAAGGACAGCTAGAAGTACATGCAAAACTGACAGAAGTGGACACAAAATATAAGAAAAACATACGACCAAGCACAGGTAGAAGTGCATGCAAAACTGACAGAACTGGACACAAAATATAAGAAAAACATACGAACAAACACAGGTAGAAGTGCATGCAAAACTGCCAGAAGTGGACACAAAATATTAGAAAAACATACGAACAAGAACATCTAGAAGTACATAAAAAACTGCTAGAAGAGGACACAAAATATAAGAAAAACATAGCAAGAAGGACAGGTAGAAGTGCAAACAAAACTGCCAGAAGTGGGCACAAAATATAAGAAAAACATACGAACAACCACAGGTAGAAGTACATGGAAAACTGACAGAAGTGGACATAAAAAATAAGAAAAACATACGAACAAGCACCGGTAGAAGTACATGCAAAACTGGCCGAAGTGGACACAAAATATAAGAAAAACATACGAACAAGCACCCGTAGAAGTACACGCAAAACTGCCAAAACTGGACATAAATTATAAGAAAAACATATGAACAAGGACAGTTGGAAATGCATGCAAAACTGCCAGAAGTGGACACAAAATATAAGAAAAACATACGAACAAGGACAGGTAGATACACATGCAAAACTGCCAGAAGTGGACACAAAATATAAGAAAAACATACCAACAAGCTCAGGTAGAAGTACATGCAAAACTGCCAGAAATGGGCACAAAATATAAGAAAAACATGCCAACAAGGTCAGGTAGAATTACATGCAAAACTGCCAGAAGTGGACGCAAAATATAAGAAAAATATACGAACAACCACAGGTAGAAGTGCATGCATTACTGTCAGAAGTGGAGAAAAAATATAAGAAAAACATATGAACAAGGACAGGTAGAAGTACATGCAAAACTGCCAGCAGAGGACACAAAGTATAAGAAAAACATACGAACAAGCACAGGTAGAAGTACATGCAAAACTGGCCGAAGTGGACACAAAATATAAGAAAAACATACGAACAAGCACCCGTAGAAGTACACGCAAAACTGCCAAAACTGGACATAAATTATAAGAAAAACATATGAACAAGGACAGTTGGAAATGCATGCAAAACTGCCAGAAGTGGACACAAAATATAAGAAAAACATACGAACAAGGACAGGTAGATACACATGCAAAACTGCCAGAAGTGGACACAAAATATAAGAAAAACATACCAACAAGCTCAGGTAGAAGTACATGCAAAACTGCCAGAAATGGGCACAAAATATAAGAAAAACATGCCAACAAGGTCAGGTAGAATTACATGCAAAACTGCCAGAAGTGGACGCAAAATATAAGAAAAATATACGAACAACCACAGGTAGAAGTGCATGCATTACTGTCAGAAGTGGAGAAAAAATATAAGAAAAACATATGAACAAGGACAGGTAGAAGTACATGCAAAACTGCCAGCAGAGGACACAAAGTATAAGAAAAACATACGAACAAGCACAGGTAGAAGTACATGCAAAACTGGCCGAAGTGGACAGAAAATATAAGAAAAACATACGAATAAGGACAGGCAGAAGTACATGCAAAACTGACAGAAGTTTACATAAAATATAAGAAGAACATATGAACAAGGACAGGTAGAAGTACATGCAAAACTGTCAGAAGTGGACACAAAATATAAGAAAAATATACGAACAACCACAGGTAGAAGTGCATGCATTACTGTCAGAAGTCCACAGAAAATATAAGAAAAGCATACGAACAAGGACAGGTAGAAGTATATGCAAAACTGCCAGAAGAGGACACAAAGTATAAGAAAAACATACGAACAAGCACAGGTAGAAGTGCATGCAAAACTGCCAGAAGTGGACCCAAAATATAAAAAAAACATGCGAACAAACACAGGTGGAAGTACATGTATGACTTCCAGAAGTGGACATAAAATATAAGAAAAACATACGAACAAGCGCAGGTAGAAGTGCATGCAAAACTGGCAGAAGTGGACACAAAATATAAGAAAAACATACGAACAAGCACAGGTAGAAGTGCATGCAAAACTGTCAGAAGTCCACAGAAAATATAAGAAAAGCATACGAACAAGGACAGGTAGAAGTATATGCAAAACTGACAGAAGTTTACATAAAATATAAGAAGAACATATGAACAAGCACAGGTAGAAGTGCATGCAAAACTGCCAGAAGTGGACCCAAAATATAAAAAAAACATGCGAACAAACACAGGTGGAAGTACATGTATGACTTCCAGAAGTGGACATAAAATATAAGAAAAACATACGAACAAGCGCAGGTAGAAGTGCATGCAAAACTGGCAGAAGTGGACACAAAATATAAGAAAAACATACGAACAAGCACAGGTAGAAGTGCATGCAAAACTGCCAGAAGTGGACACAAAATATTAGAAAACCGTACGAACAAGGACAGCTAGAAGTACATGCAAAACTGCCAGAAGTGGACACAAAATATAAGAAAAACATACGATCAAACACAGGTAGAATTACATGCAAAACTGGATTAAGTTGACACAAAATATACGAAAAACAGACGAACAAGCACAGGTAGAAATGCATGCATTACTGTAACAAGTGGACACAAAGTATAAGAAAAACCTTCGAACAAGCACAGCTAGAAGTACATGCAAAACTGCCAGAAGTGGACACAAAATATAAGAAAAACATACCAACAAGGACAGGTTGAAGTACATGCAAACTGCCAGAAGTGGACGCAAAATATAACATAAATATACGAACAAGCACAGGTAGAAGTACATGCAAAACTGATAGAAGTGGACACAAAATATAGGAAAAACATACGAACAAGCACTGGTAGAAGTACAGGCAAAACTGCCAGAAGTGTACACAAAATATAAAGAAACATACGAACAAGGTCAGGTAGAAGTACATGCAAAACTGCCAGAAGTGGACATAAGATATAAGAAAAGCTTATGAACAAGGACAGGTAGAAGTACATGCAAAACTGCCAGAAATGGACGCAAAATATAAGAAAAACCTACGAACAAGGACAGCTAGAAGAACATGCAAAACTGCCAGAAGTGGACACAAAATATAAGAAAAACATACGATCAAACACAGGTAGAATTACATGCAAAACTGGATTAAGTTGACACAAAATATACGAAAAACAGACGAACAAGCACAGGTAGAAATGCATGCATTACTGTAACAAGTGGACACAAAGTATAAGAAAAACCTTCGAACAAGCACAGCTAGAAGTACATGCAAAACTGCCAGAAGTGGACACAATATATAAGAAAAACATACCAACAAGGACAGGTTGAAGTACATGCAAACTGCCAGAAGTGGACGCAAAATATAACATAAATATACGAACAAGCACAGGTAGAAGTACATGCAAAACTGATAGAAGTGGACACAAAATTTAAGAAAAACATACGACCAAACACAGGTAGAAGTACATGCAAAACTGCCAGAAGTGGACGCACAATATAAGAAAAATATACGAACAAGCACAGGTAGAAGTGCAGTGATCCCCGCTTAATTGAACCTCGCTTAATTGATTTTCCCGTTTAATTGAACGAAAAAAGTGGACTCGAATATTTCTATATAAGCTATACACGTATTTGCACTGTTAATTGAGTCCCGTATAATTGATTTACCCGCTTAATTGATCTTAAAAATGTATACCAAATAAACTAAATGCATCCGAATTTTTCGGTTTGATTGATTACAAATTTGTGTAATTCCGGAGTGCTGTTTTCACATTGAAGTTGACAGCACTGCACAACAGATGGCAGAGAGCTGTAGTTTGTCATATTCCAATTTTGATAGCGGGATTCATTTGACAATAAAACTTATTCCGATTTCTAGATATCAGATAGACTAGAATACGGAACGCATAAACTTGACTGAAAACCAAGAAAACGTCAGATATGACATCCAAGTCAAAACAACATTTTTACTTTCTGTTCTCGCATTGGAGTTGCTTTGTAACTTAAAATCTGCACACAATAATAAAACACGAATTGTTCTGAAGATAACATTTTATGAAAGTAATTCACTTATGCGCTTTGCCAAAAGCAGTTTACTTATACCACAGGTTAAGTGTAATCACTTGAGCTCAACAATTTGCTGAAGACTACAAAATCGATGAATTATACAATAAAACTGTGTGAAAACTAAACTCTTAATTTAATCCAATATTCGTCCAAGTACCTACGAAAAAAAAAAATACTTACAAAGTTCAGCAATCGTACAAAAATGCGTTTGGCATAACAGCTGTTTTGTGACAATTTTCAACTGACAGTATATTTTAAAATTTCAGAATTTTTAGACGAACAATCCAGTCCACTAACTCACAAAAAGTTGTCCTCCTCATCTGTCAAATTTCAGGCTGCTGTCGAATCAGAGTGCTCTCTTTATCTGAAACTTCAGACGGTCTAGAAATCGGAACGCACCCATTTTCATCACAGTTTTCGAATATAACATCGTTTTATTGACTTACTGGCTCAATTGAGCATATCTCGTTTAATTGCACTACAGAAGCAATTAAGCGGGTTTTCTTTAATTGAACACTCGGATAATTGGTCGAAAAAATCGGACAAAATGGTCGGTTCAATTAAGCGGGGAAGACTGTATAAGTTAAACGATCTCAAATATCCCAATATTCATTTCCCCTACACACTCCCTATCTTACTCTGCACATCCGGCACACGCCACACTCCCGTACATTTAACCCAGCACATTCACCTCTTTTTGCACTGGCAGCACTTTCGTTTAATTGCACTCCCAAGCTTGCGCTGCACTTCCGGCACACTCCCAAACACTTTATTTATATTTTTTAAGGTAGAATTAAGTTCGATATTTAGAATAATAAAAATTAATGGCAGTCATAGACTGAAATCCAACAAGTAAACTTGTTTTCTTTAACTGGCGCCCAACTTATTTTTTTTTGCGAAGTATTGTGTATGTTCCAAACATCTTCATAAGAAGATAATAGAGCAAATTAAACCAATAAAGGTAACACAAAAAACGCGACGAACTCCACAAAAAAATAAAATAAATAAATATAAACAATCGGGCTCGCGAGTGAGTGACGTGAGGCAACAAAAAAAAAAAAAAAACAAAACCCAACCATCCATCCACCCACCATCCAACCAGCAGAAGACAACAGAATTCGGAAGTACAGAGACCTGAAGACCATGCGGATTTTTTTCATATTGTAAGAAATTAATTAAGAAGTGATATTTTTATAAAAAAAGTGTAGTTTGTAATTAATCTTGTTCATAAAATACTTTGTGAAATACTTTGTGAAATATGACCGAAAATATTGCGCATATCATATCATCAGCCGTTGAGGTTGCAGTTGAAACAGCATGTGCTTCAATAGTAAGAAGAATGAGTGAATTGATGGCAGAAAACAAGCAGGTTAATGATAACGTTAATCTAAAACTTGAAGAATTGACGCAAACAGTAAACTCAGTGCATTTGACCCCATCCACAGTAGTTGCTTATGAACCTATTTCCGTTAAAATTCCCAACACAACATGCCCAATATCGCTTGATTTGATAAAATCTCTACCAGATTTCTCAGGTGAAAGAGCGAAATATATTTCATGGCGTCAAGCGGCTAAAACTGCAATAGAGTTATTTAAACCTTATGAAGGAACAGAAAAATACTATCAAGCCGTCGCTATTATTCGAAACAAAATTGTCGGATCCGCCGATTTAATATTAGCTTCATTTAATACAGTTCTCAATTTCGATGCCATAATTGCACGGCTAGATCATACTTATTCCGATAAACGTCCATTACATGTTTTGGAAAACCAAATGAGCATTTTGTGTCAAGGTCGTATGTCCATCTCCGAGTATTTCGATCAAATCGAAAAGAATCTCACTTTGATTATAAACAAAATTTCCATGGAATACTCAGGCAATACTGAATTAGTTACTTCATTAGGAGCGAAATACCGAGCAGATGCGCTTCGTGTATTCATTTCGGGCCTTAATAAGCCCATATGCAACATACTTTTCTCCGCTGGTTGCGAGGACTTGCCCTCCGCATTAGCTAAGGCTCAAGAACTCGAGGCAAACCAACATAGGTACAATTTCGCTAGAGCTTTCGATAACAGCCTCAATGCTGGTCCCAGATTAGGCAACGCTCCTCCACGGAACAACCCACATTACAGACGAGTAGCCCAAACACTCCCCCTAAATAACCAACAGAGCCAAGGTCACCAACCAGACGATCACATGAGTATTGACAACTCGTCGAGATACCGGTACAATTCGAAGCGTATGACCCAGCCACGAATTCCATCCCACCCTACCCACTCACCTATAGCGACTAGTAGTAAACAAACGCTCGGATATCAACCACAAACTTCAGGAATGGATAGAGCATTTAAGCGGCCACGCGAATCTGATAGGGTTCCCTTACCAAAGACCCAGCGCATAAATTTTATACAATCCAAAAACATAAGTAAAGATCCCATTAATTGTAGCGAATACGAAACCAACTACGGAAACGAATACGAAAACGAACACGGAGACGAATATCAAACTGTCAACACCCCGGAATATGACGATCAGATTCATTTTTTAGAATAAAGTCGGCTCTACCATATGTTGAAAAGAAACTCGATAATAAAATTGTAATGAGAATCCTAGTAGACACGGGTACAGCCAAGAACTATATTAAAGAAAACCCCTATTTAAAAGCTATCCCCAATAATAAACCATTTAAAGTCAGGACCCTGAACGGTGACAACACAATAACCCATAAATGTAAAATACAAATGTGTGGTAAAACTTCAGATTTTTTTTTCCTCCCCCAATTAAAAACGTTTGATGCGATAATCGGGTACGACTTTCTCACACAAATAAAAGCACAGATCGATACCAAACGCTCTTTGCTAATTCACGAAAATGGCGAAATGCAAATTAAGTTTTTCGAATGCGAGCAAGTAAATAATCTAGTAATCGATACGGAAACAGTTCCTGAGACCATCAAGGATAAGTTTCAAAAATTAGTAGAGGATTATTTACAAGTCTTTGCTCAACCCGACGAAAAACTACCTTTCAACACAAACGTTAAAGCAACTATAAGAACATTAGATTCAGAACCAATTTATTCTAAACCACGACCGTACAACATGGCGGCTGCTCCATTTGTAAATAAAGAAATTAATAGACTGTTACATGATGGAATAATACGGCCATCACATTCCCCGTATAATACCCCCATATTAGTAGTAGGAAAAAAAGGATTGAATGAAGACGGCACTCCCAAATCTAGATTAGTATTTGAATATAGGAAGTTAAACGAACGCACTATCCCAGATCGGTATCCAATTCCAGAAAGTTCCGTTATTTTATCCAATTTAGGACAAGCTAAATATTATTCAACAATAGATTTGAAATCCGGCTTCCACCAGATTCTCCTAGCAGAAGAAGACCGAGAAAAAACAGCATTTTCCATTAACAATGGAAAGTTCGAATTTTGCAGATTACCCTTCGGAGTAAAAAATGGTCCTAGTATATTTCAGCGAACAGCCGACGACATACTTAGAGATGATATAGGTAAGCGTTGTCATGTCTATATCGACGACGTTATCGTTTTTTCACAATCAGAAAATGAGCATTTAGAGGATATAAGAACAATATTTTCCAAACTCCTCAACGCAAACATGCGAATAGCTCCAGAGAAATGTAAATTCTTTAAAAAAGAGGTAGAATTTTTACGATTCGTTGTATCCGGAGAAGGTATAAAAACCTGTCCCAATAAAGTAAAAGATATTGTTAATTACGAAGTGCCAAAATCATAACGTGGTTTAAGATCTTTTCTAGGACTTTCCGGCTATTACCGCCGATTCATAAGAGACTACGCGCAGATAGTTAAACCTTTAACAAAATACCTTAGAGGAGAAAACGGCTACATAGGAGCCAACAAATCTAAGAACGTTAAAATTCAACTCAATTCAGAAGCTATATGTGCCTTTAATAGAATAAAGAACATTTTAGCATCAGAAGATGTCCTACTGTTATACCCCGACTTTCGTAAACCCTTTGATTTGACTACGGACGCTTCATCGCATGCAATAGGTGCGGTACTCTCTCAAGGTGGTAGACCCATAACAATGATATCTCGAACCTTAAGTAAGACTGAAGAAAATTATGCGACAAATGAACGCGAAATGTTAGCGATAG
This sequence comes from Criorhina ranunculi, assembly GCA_951813785.1. NCBI lineage: Eukaryota > Metazoa > Arthropoda > Insecta > Diptera > Syrphidae > Criorhina > Criorhina ranunculi. The sequence continues at coordinate 50,696,332 of OX638384.1, read as the reverse complement.
TCTGGGCATTGAAAGCTCTTAGAAACTACCTTTACGGCGCTCCTAATATTAATATTTTTACCGACCATCAACCACTCACATTTGCGATATCTGAAAAAAACCCTAACACCAAATTGAAAAGATGGAGAGCATTTATTGAGGAATACTCTCCAACCTTTCATTATAAACCTGGTAAGGAAAACAAAGTAGCAGACGCGTTATCCCGCCAACATATTAACACGCTCTCTACTTCAGGACAAACCGTGCACAGTGAAGAATCTTTAACGAAAGTGATACCCTCAGTAGAAAGTCCCATCAATTGTTTCAAAAACCAAATTTTTATTAGTCAAGGTTCCGATAAAAGCAAAAAAGTAAAAATTCTCTTCCAAAAACAGGTCAGACATACTATAACATATAGATCAACCACAGAGCTTATTGATATAATGCGTGACGTTCTCAATGTGGATGTAATCAATGGAATCTACTGCAGTCTTGAAACTTTAGGAAGAATACAGAATGACCTTATGAACGCTTTCCCCAAAGTAAAAATGAAATATGCAAAAAAACTTGTTCAAGACATATCTAACGCAAATGACCAAGAAGAAATTATCGTAAACGAACATAACAGAGCACATAGGGGACCTCAGGAAAACTACAAACAAATAATCTCCGAATATTATTTTCCGAATATAAAGAAACTATGTAAGACATACGCCTCCAAATCCAAAATATGTAAGGAAAATAAATACCAACGTAGACCAACCCATCACCCAATCGGTGTAACACCAATTCCCACGTCTGTAGGAGAAATTCTTCACCTAGATATTTATAATACAGGGAAAAAATATTTCATTACATGTATCGATAAATTTTCTAAATTTGCCATCATAAAACACATTCCTTCTAGAAACTCTGTTGACATAAAAAATCCATTAATTGAAATTATCTCCCAATTCCGAAATCCTAAGATAGTGGTAATAGACAATGAAGGTGCTTTTACATCCATTTCAACTCAGGCGTTATTAAAAAATAAATTTAACATTTCAACGTATTCAGTACCAGCACTCCACAGTCAAAGCAACGGGCAAGTGGAACGATTTCATTCAACTCTTGCTGAAATTGCTAGGTGTACAAAAGAAACTACCACGGATATTGTTGAACTAATGCTCCTGTCAACCTATAAATACAATAATACAATTCATTCAGTTACAGGTTATAAGCCTTCAGACATTTTTCATGACATCTCTAAGGAAATGAAAAACGAAATCATTTCCAAACTCAAAACAAAACAGACTAGAGATCTAAAATACCACAACAATAGGACCACACCTAAAGAATTTAAACCAGGCGACAGAGTATACGTCAAAACCAATTAAAGAATCGGAAACAAATTCTCTAAATTATACAATCGAAAAACAGTTCAGGCAGATTTAGGCACAGCCGTTGTAATTGAAGGAAGACAGGCGCACAAAAATAATTTGAGATAACTCTCTACTTCCAGATTTACCCAAATCTCGCTGGGCACTACCAGGATTACCGACTATTCTTCAGCCCTATTTATTCCCATACCAGCAGGCGATGTTGCTGTTTATCAAGACCACTTTTACCTGAAGCATATTACAAATTTTTCGGTCATACAAACCATCATGTCTGACAATATAAATATGTTGAATCAACTTAAGGATGAAAGATGCAAAGAAGTACTGCAGCAGGACATGCATGAAATTGAGCGTTTGCTTCAATTATTGAAATCTCCCATTAGAACCCGACGGTCCTTAGATTTCATAGGATCCACAATTAAGTTTATTGCAGGCACGCCCGATCACAAAGATTTCGAAATACTGAAAATGCAAGAAAATGAGTTGACCCGATCCAATAACAGACAGATCGACATAAACACCCAAATTCAAAATAAACTAGACGAAATTACAGATAAGATTAATAATATAAATGCTATCAATAAACACCATACGGCTGATGATTATGAGATGTTGACCGCAATAATGTCAAGGAGAAACAGAATTATAATAGATAATTTAAGTAATAACATTTACTCTTTAATTTTAGCAAAACTTAATATTGTAAATCCCTTAATTTTAAATATAGAAGAAATAGAGTTAATAAAAATAAGAGAAAATATTGTAACTGAACTAAACGATTTGTTAAATGTCGCGGATGTTAAAATGTATTACCAAAATGAAACTCTAGTATATTTAGTTAGAATTCCTAAAGTTAAAAAAATATGTAAACTATTCCAAATTGCTCCAGTCGTTCACGATAACAAGATTCTAGATTTAAAATCGAACCTTTCGGCAAATTGTAATAAAAATGACTACCCTCTGAGTGCATGCAGAAAAGCCCCTCTATATTCCTACTGCGAAATAGATAACGAAAACCCTTGCCTCTCACAGCTCCTGAACAACCACACGGCGCAATGTTCGACTACGCATGCGTATCATCTGGACAAAGTTGAAGTGTTCGCGGATGGATTAATCATCGCCAGGGACGAAAACATTACAATCGAAGACAAAGACCAGCATATCGTATTAAATGGAACATTCCTGATAACGTTTGAGACCAAAATCAAAATCAACGGAAAGGAATATCATACAAATCAGCCATTCGATATAGTCCACCTACCAGCACCGAAGAAGACGATTTTAAAAGAAGTAGCTTTCAACGAAAAAATTTCGATTCCCTATCTGCACAAGCTCCATTTCATCAACAACCAGAAAATTGAAGAATTTAGCACCACTCTGGAAACAAATAAGTGGATATGGTATGGCGTTGCAGGAATACTTGCCATAGTCATTCTCGCGCTACTGCACGATAAATTCAAATCGAAAGGACAGACCATCAGAACAAGAGCAGACCATGTTGCGGCGAGATCACCAGACAACCAATCATTGAGAATGCGGATATTTAAAATTATGAACGAGGACGCTCAAGCTTAAGGAGGGGAGGAGTTAAACGATCTCAAATATCCCAATATTCATTTCCCCTACACACTCCCTATCTTACTCTGCACATCCGGCACACGCCACACTCCCGTACATTTAACCCAGCACATTCACCTCTATTTGCACTGGCAGCACTTTCGTTTAATTGCACTCCCAAGCTTGCGCTGCACTTCCGGCACACTCCCAAACACTTTATTTATATTTTTTAAGGTAGAATTAAGTTCGATATTTAGAATAATAAAAATTAATGGCAGTCATAGACTGAAATCCAACAAGTAAACTTGTTTTCTTTAACTTATATGCAAAACTGCCAAAAGTGGACACAAAATATAAGAAAAATATACTGTTGTTGCAAGGATGGATGCAACTCTCTGTTGACCGAAATTAAAATCCGAATAGCAATTGTGGTTGGTTGATTTTATTTCTGTTGATAAAGATTGGATATTAAATATAAAATAATCGACATTAATTCTAACCTTACTCTAGTATGAGAAAGTTTCCTAGCAGCAACAGTTTTTTGCTCTCAAAAGAACAGATTTTCTATGTCTTGATGAGGAAATTTACGATGAGGTGTCCTCAAAAGGACAGTTTGGTTTTTTTGTGATGAAGAGACGAAAAACGATGAGGTTTCCCAGCAGCAACAGGTTTTGTTCTCAAAAGAACAGATTTTTGGGATTTTTTGAATAAGTTAATGTGCCGCGTGGCGTCCTCTGATGAAACTCAATGACAGACGTGTTTTTAGGTTACGTTCGAAAGAAGAGGGCTGCTAGGCAGAACATATTATCTGTGATGCCAAATCACTACTCGCCGACGTGAAATTGTGGCTCGATGACATCCCCGGACCCGTCTGAACCTCTAGGTGAAGACTCTATATCCAAGACAGTGAGCCTTCCAACTGCTCTCCTCAACTTGATAGTGCCATCGGACAAACGAACGTCAGCTGTGCGCGCCACACCATCAGCGCCTGGATAGACTTGGAGTATTCGGCCCAATTGCCATGATGACCGAATCTCGTTAGGTTCAACTAGAACCACGATGTCATCAATTTGCACAGGTTTCGAGTCTCTGTGCCACTTGGAGCGCCTCGTTATCTCGGGAAGATATTCGCGGTACCAACGTTTAACGAACTCCGACATCAAATGCTGGGATCGTCGACTGTACAGCCGGCTATGGGCATCACTTTCACAAAACACTCCGGGGGCTGTGACGTCTGTGTCCTCCTCTCCGAACAGCATAGCGTTAGGAGTGAGCGGCTTCGGATCTTCTGGATCAACCGGAATATGAGTCAGGGGCCGTCCGTTGATCTGCCCTTGGGCCTCGACTAACGCGTTGTGAAGGACATCTTCCCGAGGAATTATTCCTTTAAGGATAAACTCGATGCTGGCCTTGATGGACTGTATGAGGGGTTCCCATGCTCCACCCATCCAGGGCGAATACGCCGGGATGAAACGCCAAAGAATCCCTTCATACTTTGCAGCGTACTCCCCTAAAGCCTCCCGCATCTTCTGAGCGTCGCTGTCCAGCAGATTCTTCGCGCCAACAAAATTACGCCCATTGTCGCTGTAGAGGAACCGGGTGACGACACGATTAATGACAAACCGTCGAATAGCCATAATACATTGGTCCTAGCTTTGGTCGTTCAGGAGCTCTATTTGCACTGCCCTGAAAGTAAGACAAGTGAAAATCATCCCATACCTTTTGACAGTTCCTCTTCCAAATTTGACCAGCAGTCGACTCCGACATGAGTAAATGGCCTGGATTCGAAAGCTAAACGAGCTTCTGGAAGTAGACCCATCTTCGGCATCACAGGTTTCGCTCTAAGCCGCTTACACATGTTACATTTAGACTTGGCCCTCTGGACCACTCCGCGGATACTTATAATTCATGCACGCTCTCGAATCTCGGAAATGATTGACGCTGATCCCACGTGAAGTTTCCGATCATGATGAAACTGCACTAATAAATCAACCAGAGGATGATCTTTCGGCAAAATTGCCGGGTTGCGAGACGCATATGAGGCCACAGCCTACTGTGTCCTGGAACTTAAACGTATGGTTCCTTCTCCATCTAAGAACGGTGACAAACTGAGGATAGAGCTTGAAACCTTGACTCTCCCAGTCGCATGTAACGAAGCAATATCCGCGGGGAAAGCATCCTGTTGGATCTTTTTAAACATCCAGACCTCTGCACGACAAAACTCTTGCGGCGTGATGAAGACCACCTTCTCCACAGCTTTCTTACGAAGGATGTCCCTCCAGCGGAGCAAATACGCAATAACTCTTACCGCAGAACCCCATCTCGCTCGGAATCTCGCCGATAGATCTTCGTAGACTGAATATGAAACCTTCGAAAGCCCAACGTGCAACATAATGCTCAAATCTTGTTCTTCCCATGAATCTTCTGGGTCTGCAGACATGTTCGCCGAAATAGGCCAATCGTCGAAGGAACAACGGAGGAAGTCGGGTCCTGTAAACCACCGCGACTCCTGATGAATGGAGACATCAGACCATCTGGTCGCATCGTCGGCCACATTATCGGCAGTTCTGACGTAAAACCACTGCCGGGGTGAAGAAGATTCCAGGATTTCTCCAACACGAACTGCGACGAAGGACGGAAATTTATATGTCGTTGAATTTATCCACGAAAGTACTGTTTTGGAGTCCGAAAGAAAAATTACCTTGTGGAATGTAATGGAATGCGAGCTCTTGATAGTTGAGGCTAGACGCACGCCCAAAATGGCAGCTTGTAACTCGAGCCGAGGAACGGATAACCTTTTCACTGGGGCAACCTTTGCTTTCGCCATCACCAGTGAAACTTCCACGTTGTTATCTTGCTCAAACCGTAGGTAAGCGACAGCAGCGAAAGCCTTCTCAGAAGCATCGACGAAAATGATGAGGCTAACGTCTTCTCAACTGTCCTTAAGACCTTTACAAACTCCAACCACTGTTACTTCAGCTGGTTTGAGACTGGCTCGTCCCAATAGAAACCCCCTCGCCAAACTTCTTGAAGAACGATTCTTCCTCTTATGACAAGCAACAAAATCAATCCAAGAGGATCGAAGATCCGCATAACCATTCTTAGAATCTCCCGCTTGGAAAGACTGAATTCATCACAGAGCATCCTTTCGAAAACTCCATCGTCAGATAGCTTATAGGTGAGTTGATCATTTGAAGGCATCCAATACATACCAAGAACTTTGGCAGTAACGTTATCGCATTCGTTCGGGTCGACGCTGACGAGCCTAGAGTTAACGTGGTCTGAGGGCATACGTTGCATGAGTTCGAGGCTGCTTGACTGAATGCCTACGAGATTGAAACTCATGCTCTTGCAGATCCGAATCGCATCTTCAGTTACGGCGACAGCTTCCTCGACCGTGTCATGACTGTTGAAATAATCATCGACGTACGTCCTCTTCGTCAGACTGTCGCAGGCCTTCGGGCACTCGTCCCAAAATTTATTGGCGTGGTAATTTTTAACAAACTGTGCGCAGGTTGGCAAACATCTGGGCCCAAACATCATGACCTCCATTATGTACACTCTTGGAGCACTAGAAGCATCGCCGTTCCTCCACAGAATGCGTTGACACTGCTAATCCGCGGCCTTCATCCGAATCTGGTGGAACATCTCCTTCACATCAGCATTCACTGCCACTTTACGCTCACGAAATTTAAACAATCCAGCATGGAGGGGCACCAGGTTGTCCGGACCCTTCAATAAAAATGTGTTAAGTGACACGCCTTAGCAGCTACGTCCGCTACTACCTTGGCTTCGGGGGTGAGATGTTAGGATTTTCTACGATGAAAGTCGGGGCATACCAAACTCGAGGCCACACTATTGTCAAATCCTCGTCTGTAGCGATCCTGGCATAACGCTTAGCTAGTATCCCTGCCATGTAGTTGTTCATCCAGTCGAGTAAGTGTGGCTTCTTCTTCAACGATTTCTCGAGACCGATGAGACACTTGAGGGCCATGGGGTAACTATCCGGTAGGCGAATGTTGCCTGCACTCCACAGTAAACCAATTTCATAGCGGTCGTCCACAAGTTTCAATGTCTGCTCCATAATGCTCAACGCTCGACTGTCTTTCTGGCTGACGAAGTCGTCCTAAGGAGCTATCACTCCAAACTCCTCAGTAGAAAAATGCCGCTTAACCAGATTATGCAAATCCTCTTCACCCTTTATAGCGTCATGAAACATAAGTTGAATGGACGGCCTCGTCGTTTGCTGAACACACGACACCCTAATCGGCGGGTGTGCCTTTCCATAGACGATCCATCCTAGAAGCGTCCTTAACGCATACGGCTCATCTTCCTTGCCATGGCGCTGTCCATGTCCCAAAAGAAATTTTGCCTGATCCAGCCCAACAAGGATCTTCGGCTTGGCATTGACGAGGTCACTAAGGGGTAGCCCTCGAAGATGTGGGAATTCCCTCTTCAACCTTGCCGCATCAGTTGACTGGCTGGGTAACTCCAAATCCTTAACAGAATACACGTTCTTCAGGAAATGTCTTTTGCGGCTATTCACTCCAGACACTGCTACCGTCGTTCTGGTCGACATCTCGCTCCGGGAAACGCCCTTTGTCCACTGAAGGGTAAGTTGTTCTGGACTGCCCTCCAGGCCCAAGACATCAAAAAGATCCCTTTCAATCATCATCAACGCCGAACCATCGTCCAGGAAAGCAAAGGTGTCCACAAACCTCTTGTCGCTCCCGTAAATGCGAATTGGGGCAACCTTTAACATGATGGACAGATTGGTTCCGGCATGGGAAGAATGGATTTGCCTCTGTGGAAGATACGGCGTAGTAGCTACATTTAATTCCGGCTTCTCGTTGTTAGGTGGTTGATGCAACAGTGGGTGGTGATGTGCTGCACAACCACTCACACTCGATTTGGCGCATACTCTCCAGACGTGTTGCGTTGGGTCAAAACAATCGAAACAAATGGACTTCTCTTCGGCATAAGCCCGACGCAGCTCGGGTGACAAGGCCTTGAACTTGTGACACTGGTCCAATGCGTGTTGTTTGCAGCCACATTTACCACATAAAACAGCAGCTGCACACGACGAGGTGGGCTGGTGAGTTAGTACTCGACGAGAAGACTTTGGTGACACTTGCGCCCTTCTGGAAGAACTGGACGCCAGTGGTTTTACCAACTCAGGAGGGAGGTCGATGACCTTCGCCATCAGGAACTCTGCAAAATCCTTCAGCGTAGCTTGAGGGATGAACACTTGTTTCCTCCGCCATTCTTGATATAGGCCAGGGCCTAACTTACAACTGAGCCCCGTAAGCACATACCCATTTTTGAGGTCCTCATCCCTCTTCATCGACTAAATGTCGGCCACGAAACCGTTGACTCTGACGGCCCATAAGTGCAGACTTGGGTCACATTTTGATTCCAATGGCGGAAGATTCACCAAGTCCGACGTAAGACCATGAACTAGCACCTCAGGACGGCCAAAAATAGACCGCAGCGAATCCATAATAGCGACGTCGTCGGCTGAATATTTCAGACGGTCGCTCACCAACTGATACGCCTCGCCCTTGAGGGCCTTACGCAGACGTGCCACGTTTTCCTTACCATTGAACTTGCCTTCAGCCGTGGTTGACTTGAACACCTCCTGAAAATACGGCTATTCCCGCTCATTTTCGCCGGAGAAAGTCGGCAGCTCCTGGACATTACTGCGGTTCAAGATAGTGAGCAGGTTTGCCATATCCGGCTGTTGAAGTGAAGACTCGGATAAGCTCTCACGACGATCAGATGCTCCGCGGATAGGTGTTGACTGCCGCTGCAAATTGCATTTCTCCATCAACGATTGATGATTGGCTTGTATTTTACGTATCATGTCCATCCTCTCGTCGGTGACCTTTGCGGGCGGGACATGGGAAACCTTTTCTGCCTGTTCTTTTGGCCGATCGAAAGACACTTTGGTCAGTTTCTGCCTCGCCTCCTCCAACACATTCCGCAGCGCGACAAGCTCCACATCCTTTTGGGCAACTGTTAGATGCGCCACCGCTGCAACTTCGATGAGTACGTCCATTGACGCTTCTACATCAGTTTGACCACATGGGGCTGGTTGGGCCTTACCAACATCTACTTCAGACCTAGGATTGTTCATTGGCTCCTCCGGTTTGGCGTCGCAATCCTCTTTGTCACAAAACCAAGGGTCAATGATCCGGAATAAATCTGGATTAAAATTCGCACAAGCGTAGTGCCACTACCTCTTGCACCGCTCGCACGCAACTATCGCCTCGTCATCTGCCTTTCGACATTTGTCTAAAGTACACGAGTGGCCAGTTCTATTCATGGCGAAATAAATTATTTAACCCACTAGAAAATAAAATGATGTTGTTGCAAGGATGGATGCAACTCTCTGTTGACCGAAATAAAAATCCGAATAGCAATTGTGGTTGGTTGATTTTATTTCTGTTGATAAAGATTGGATACTAAATATACAATAATCGACATTAATTCTAACCGTACTCTAGTATGAGAAAGTTTCCTAGCAGCAACAGTTTTTTGCTCTCAAAAGAACAGATTTTCTATGTCTTGATGAGGAAATTTACGATGAGGTGTCCTCAAAAGGCCAGTTTGGTTTTTTTGTCATGAAGAGACGAAAAACGATGAGGTTTCCCAGCAGCAACAGGTTTTGTTCTCAAAAGAACAGATTTTTAGAATTTTTTGAATAAGCGTATGTGCCGCGTGGCGTCCTCTGATGAAACTCAATGACAGACGTGTTTTTAGGTTACGTTCGAAAGAAGAGGGCTGCTAGGCAGAACATATTATCTGTAATGCCAAATCACTACTCGCCGACGTGAAATTGTGGCTCGATGACACATACCAACAAGGACAGATAGAAGTACATGCAAAACTGACAGAAGTGGACTCAAAATATAAAAAAAACATACGACCAAACACAGGAAGAAGTACATGCAAAACTGATAGAAGTGGACACAAAATATAAGAAAATCATACCAACAAGGACAGGTGGAAGTACATGCAAAACTGTTAGAAGTGGACACAAAATATAAGAAAAACATAATAACAAGTACAGGTAGAAGTACATGCAGAACTGTCAGAAGTGGACACAAAATATGAGAAAAACATACGACCAAACACAGGTAGAAGTACAGGCAAAACTGCCAGAAGTGTACACAAAATATAAAAAAACATACGAACATGGTCAGGTAGACGTACATGCAAAACTGCCAGAGGTGGACATAAAATATAGGAAAAACATATGAACAAGGACAGGTAGAAGTACATGCAAAACTGTTAGAAGTGGACACAAAATATAAGAAAATCATACCAACAAGGACAGGTAGAAGTAGATGCAAAACTGTTATAAGTGGACACAAAATATAAGAAAAACATACGAACAAAAACTGGTAGAAGTACATGCAAAACTGCCAGAAGTGGACACAAAATATAAGAAAAACGTACGAACAAGGACAGGTAGGGGTACATGCAAAACTGATAGAAGTGGACACAAAATATAAGAAAAACATACGAACAAGCACAGGTAGAAGTACATGCAAAACTGCCAGAAGTTGACACAAAATATAAGAAAAACATACGGACAAGCACAGGTAGAAATACAGGCAAAACTGCCAGAAGTGTACACAAAATATACAAAAACACACGAACAAGGTTAGGTAGAAGTACATGCAAAACTGCCAGAAGTGGACACAAAATATAAGAAAATCATACCAACAAGGACAGGTAGAAGTACATGCAAAACTGCCAGAAGTGGACACAAAATATAAGAAAAACATACGAACAAGGACAGGTAGGGGTACATGCAAAACTGATAGAAGTGGACACAAAATATAAGAAAAACATACGAACAAGCACAGGTAGAAGTACATGCAAAACTGCCAGAAGTTGACACAAAATATAAGAAAAACATACGGACAAGCACAGGTAGAAATACAGGCAAAACTGCCAGAAGTGTACACAAAATATACAAAAACACACGAACAAGGTTAGGTAGAAGTACATGCAAAACTGCCAGAAGTGGACACAAAATATAAGAAAATCATACCAACAACGACAGGTAGAATTACATGCAAGACTGTCAGAAGTGGACACAAAATATAAGAAAAACATACGAACAAAAACAGGTAGAAGTACATGCAAAACTGCCAGAAGTGGACACAAAATATAAGAAAAACATACGGACAAGCACAGGTAGAAGTACAGGCAAAACTGCCTGAAGTGTACACAAAACATAAAAAAAACATACGGACAAGCACAGGTGGAAGTACAGGCAAAACTGCCCGAAGTGTACACAAAATATAAAAAAACATACGGACAAGAACAGGTACAAGTACAGGCAAAACTGCCAGAAGTGTACACAAAATATAAGAAAAACATACGGACAAGCACAGGCAGAAGCACAGGCAAAACTGCCAGAAGTGTACACAAAATATAAGAAAAACATATGAACAAGGACAGGTAGAAGTACATGCAAAACTGCCAGAAGTGGACACAAAATATAAGAAAAACATAAGAACAAGCACAGGTAGAAGTACAGGCAAAACTGCCAGAAGTGTACACAAAATATAAGAAAACATACGAACAAGGTTAGGTAGAAGTACATGCAAAACTGCCAGAAGTGGACATAAAATATAAGAAAAACATATGAACAAGGACAGGTAGAAGTACATGCAAAACTGCCAGAAGTGGACACCAAATATAAGAAAATCATACCAACAAGGACGGCTAGAAGTACATGCAAACTGCCAAAAGTGGACACAAAATATAAGAAAAACATACGACCAAACACAGGAAGAAAGAAGTACATGCAAAACTGCCAGAAGTGGACACAAAATATAAGAAGATCATACCAACAAGGACAGGTAGAAGTACATGCAAAACTGCCAGAAGTGGACACAAAATATAAGAAAATCATACCAACAAGGACAGGTTGAAGTACATGCAAAACTGCCAGAAGTGGACACAAAATATAAGAAAAACATACGGCCAAACACAGCTAGAAGTACATGCAAAATTGCCAGAAGTGGGCACAAAATATAAGAATAACATACGGACAAGCACAGGTAGAAGTAAATGCAAAACTGCCAGAAGTAGACACAAAATATAAGAAAAACATACGACCAAACACAGGTAGAAGTACATGTAAAACTGCCAGAAGTGGGCACAAAATATAAGAAAAACATAAGAACAAGGACAGGTAGAAGTACATGCAAAACTGCCATAAGTGGACACAAAAGATAATAAAAACATACCAACAAAAACAGGTAGAAGTACATGCAAAACTGCCAGAAGTGGACACAAAATATAAGAAAATAATCGCAACAAGGACAGTTAGAAGTACATGCAAAACTGCCAGAAGTGGACACAAAATATAAGAAAAACATAAAAACAAGAACAGGTAGAAGTACATGCAAAACTGCCAGAAGTGGACACAAAATATAAAAAAGATATACGAACAAAAACAGGTAGAAGTGCGTGCAAAACTGCCAGAAGAGGGCACAAAATATAAGAAGAACATTCGACCAAACACAGGAAGAAAGAAGTACATGCAAAACTGCCAGAAGTGGACACAAAATATAAGAAGATCATACCAACAAGGACAGGTAGAAGTACATGCAAAACTGCCAGAAGTGGACACAAAATATAAGAAAATAATACCTACAAGGACAGGTAGAAGTACATGCAAAACTGCCAGAAGTGGACACAAAATATAAGAAAAACATAGGAACAAGCAGAGGTAGAAGTACATGCAAAACTGACAGAAGTGGACACAAAATATAAGAAAATTATGCCAACAAGGACAGGTAGAAGAACATGCAAAACTGACAGTAGTGGACACAAAATATTAGAAAATCATGCCAACAAGGACAGGAAGAAGTACATGCAAAACTGCCAGAAGTGTAAACAAAATATAAGAAAAACATACCAACAAGAACAGTTAGAAGTACACGCAAAACTGTCAGAAGTGGACACAAAATATAGAAAAGATATACGATCAAGGACGGGTAGAAGTACGTGCCAAACTGCCAGAAGTGGGCACAAAATATAAGAAAAACATACCAACAAGCACAGATGGAAGCACTGACAAAACTGCCAGAAGTGGACACAAAATATAAGAAAAACATACGAACAGGCACAGGTAGAAGTACATGCAAAACTGACAGAAGTGGACACAAAATATAAGAAAAACATACGAACAGGCACAGGTAGAATTACATGCAAAACTGACAGAAGTGGACACAAAATATAAGAAAAACATACGGACAAGCACAGGCAGAAGTACAGGCAAAACTGCCAGAAGTGTACACAAAATATAAGAAAAACATATGAACAAGGACAGGTAGAAGTACATGCAAAACTGCCAGAAGTGGACGCAAAATATAAGAAAAGTATACCAACAAGGACAGGTAGAAGTACATGCAAACCTGTCAGAAGTGGACACAAGATATAAGAAAAACATACCAACAAGGACAGGTAGAAGTACATGCAAAACAACCAGAAGTGGACACAAAAGATAAGAAAAACATACGACCAAACACAGGTAGAACGAAGTACATGCAAAACTGCCAGAAGTGGACACAAAATATAAGAAGATCATACCAACAAGGACAATTAGAAGTACATGCAAAACTGTCAGAAGTGGACATAAAATATAAGAAAAACATACCAACAAGCACAGATAGAGTACATGCAAAACTGTCAGAAGTGGACTCAAAATATAAGAAAAGCATACGAACAAAAACAGGTAGAAGTACATGCAAAACTGCCAGAAGTGGACACAAAATATAAGAAAAACATTCGAACAAGAACATGCAGAAGTACAGGCAAAACTGCCAGAAGTTTACACAAAATATAAAAAAACATACGAAAAAGGTTAGGTAGAAGTACATGCAAAACTGCCAGAAGTGGACACAAAATATAAGAAAAACATACGAAGAAGGACATGCAGAAGTACATGCAAAACTGCCAGAAGTGGACGCAAAATATGAGAAAAACATATGAACAAGGACGGGTAGAAGTACATGCAAAACTGCCAGAAGTGGACACAAAATATAAGAAATTCATACCAACAAGGACAGCTAGAAGTACTTGCAAAACTGTCAGAAGTGGACTCAAAATATGAGAAAAACATACGAACAAAAACAGGTAGAAGTACATGCAAAACTGCCAGAAGTGGACACAAAATATAAGAAAAACATACGAACAATTACATGCAGAAGTACACGCAAAACTGCCAGAAGTGGACGCAAAATATGAGAAAAACATATGAACAAGGACGGGTAGAAGTACATGCAAAACTGCCTGAAGTGGACACAAAATATAAGAAAGTCATACCAACAAGGACAGGTAGAAGTATTTGCAAAACTGTCAGAAGTGGACTCAAAATATAAGAAAAACATACGAACAAAAACAGGTAGAAGAACATGCAAAACTGCCAGAAGTGGACACAAAATATAAGAAAGTCATACCAACAAGGACAGGTAGAAGTACTTGCAAAACTGTCAGAAGTGGACTCAAAATATAAGAAAAGCATACGAACAAAAACAGGTAGAAGTACATGCAAAACTGCCAGAAGTGGACACAAAATATAAGAAAAACATACGAAGAAGGACATGCAGAAGTACATGCAAAACTGCCAGAAGTGGACGCAAAATATGAGAAAAACATATGAACAAGGACGGGTAGAAGTACATGCAAAACTGCCAGAAGTGGACACAAAATATAAGAAAGTCATACCAACAAGGACAGCTAGAAGTACTTGCAAAACTGTCAGAAGTGGACTCAAAATATAAGAAAAACATACGAACAAAAACAGGTAGAAGTACATGCAAAACTGCCAGAAGTGGACACAAAATATAAGAAAAACATACGAACAATTACATGCAGAAGTACATGCAAAACTGCCAGAAGTTTACGCAAAATATGAGAAAAACGTATGAACAAGGACGGGTAGAAGTACATGCAAAACTGCCTGAAGTGGACACAAAATATAAGAAAGTCATACCAAGAAGGACAGGTAGAAGTATTTGCAAAACTGTCAGAAATGGACTCAAAATATAAGAAAAACATACGAACAAAAACAGGTAGAAGAACATGCAAAACTGCCAGAAGTGGACACAAAATATAAGAAAAACATACGAACAAGGACATGCAGAAGTACATGCAAAACTGCCAGAAGTGGACGCAAAATATGAGAAAAACATATGAACAAGGACGGGTAGAAGTACATGCAAAACTGCCAGAAGTTTACACAAAATATAAGAAACATACGAAAAAGTGTAGGTAGAAGTACATGCAAAACTGCCAGAAGTGGACACAAAATATAAGAAAAACATACGAAGAAGGACATGCAGAAGTACATGCAAAACTGCCAGAAGTGGACGCAAAATATGAGAAAAACATATGAACAAGGACGGGTAGAAGTACATGCAAAACTGCCAGAAGTTTACACAAAATATAAAGAAACATACGAAAAAGTGTAGGTAGAAGTACATGCAAAACTGCCAGAAGTGGACACAAAATATAAGAAAAACATACGACCAAATACAGGTAGAAGTACATGCAAAACTGACAGCAGTGGACACAAAATATAAGAAAAACATACGACCAAACACAGGTAGAAGTACATGCATAACTGGAAGAAGTTGACACAAAATATGAGAAAAACATATTAACAAGCACAGGTAGAAGTACATGCATAACTGTCAGAAGTGGACACAAAATATAAGAAAAACATACCAACAAGGACAGGTGCAAGTACATGCTAAACTGCCAGAAGTGGGCACAAAATGTAAGAAAAACATATGACCAAGCACAGGTAGAAGTACATGCAAAACTGCCAGAAGTGGACGCAAATTATAAGAAAAACATACCAACAAGGACAGGTAGAAGTACATTTTAAACTGCCAGAAGTGGACACAAAGGATAAGAAAAACATACCAACAAGGACAGGTAGAAGTACATGCAAAACTGCCAGAAGTGGATGCAAATTATAAGAAAAATATACGAAGAAGGACAGGTAGAAAAACATGCAAAACTGCCAGAAGTGGACGCAAAATATGAGAAAAACATACCAACAAGGACAGGTAGAAGTACATGCAAAACTGAAAGAAGTGGACTCAAAATATAAGAAAAACATACCAACAAGGACAGGTAGAAGTACATGCAAAACTGCCAGAAGTGGACACAAAATATAAGAAAATAATACCTACAAGGACAGGTAGAAGTACATGCAAAACTGCCAGAAGTGGACACAAAATATAAGAAAAACATACGACCAAACACAGGTAGAAGTACATGCAAAACTGACAGAAGTGG
>OX638384.1:50656437-50679882 GCA_951813785.1 Criorhina ranunculi | reverse complement strand
AGAACATGCAAACTGCCAGAAGTGGACACAAATATAAGAAAAACATACGAACAAGGACATGCAGAAGTACAGGCAAAACTGCCAGAAGTTTACACAAAATATAAAGAAACATACGAAAAAGTGTAGGTAGAAGTACATGCAAAAACTGCCAGAAGTGGACGCAAAATATAAGAAAAACATACGACCAAATACAGGTAGAAGTACATGCAAAACTGACAGCAGTGGACACAAAATATAGAAAAACATACGACCAAACACAGGTAGAAGTACATGCATAACTGAAGAAGTTGACACAAAATATGAGAAAACATATTAACAAGCACAGGTAGAAGTACATGCATAACTGTCAGAAGTGGACACAAAATATAAGAAATACATACCAACAAGGACAGGTGCAAGTACATGCTAAACTGCCAGAAGTGGGCACAAAATGTAAGAAAAACATATGACCAAGCACAGGTAGAAGTACATGCAAAACTGCCAGAAGTGGACGCAAATTATAAGAAAAACATACCAACAAGGACAGGTAGAAGTACATGTAAAACTGCCAGAAGTGGACACAAAAGATAAGAAAAACATACCAGCAAGGACAGGTAGAAGTACATGCAAAACTGCCAGAAGTGGATGCAAATTATAAGAAAAATATACGAAGAAGGACAGGTAGGAAAAACATGCAAAACTGCCAGAAGTGGACGCAAAATATGAGAAAAAATATACGAACAAGCACAGGTAGAAGTACATGCAAAACTGAAAGAAGTGGACGCAAAATATAAGGAAAAACATACCAACAAGGACAGGTAGAAGTACATGCAAAACTGCCAGAAGTGGACACAAAATATAAGAAAAACATACGAACAATTACATGCAGAAGTACATGCAAAACTGCCAGAAGTGGACGCAAAATATGAGAAAAACATATGAACAAGGACGGGTAGAAGTACATGCAAAACTGCCTGAAGTGGACACAAAATATAGAAAGTCATACCAACAAGGACAGGTAGAAGTATTTGCAAAACTGTCAGAAGTGGACTCAAAATATAAGAAAAACATACGAACAAAAAACAGGTAGAAGAACATGCAAAACTGCCAGAAGTGGACACAAAATATAAGAAAAACATACGAACAAGGACATGCAGAAGTACAGGCAAAACTGCCAGAAGTTTACACAAAATATAAAGAAACATACGAAAAAGTGTAGGTAGAAGTACATGCAAAACTGCCAGAAGTGGACACAAAATATAAGAAAAACATACGACCAAATACAGGTAGAAGTACATGCAAAACTGGCAGCAGTGGACACAAAATATAAGAAAAACATTACGACCAAACACAGGTAGAAGTACATGCATAACTGGAAGAAGTTGACACAAAATATGAGGAAAAACATATTAACAAGCACAGGTAGAAGTACATGCATAACTGTCAGATGTGGACACAAAATATTAGAAAAACATTCGAACAAGGACAGCTAGAAGTTACATGCAAAACTGCCAGAAGTGGGCACAAAATATAAGAAAAACATATGACCAAGCACAGGTAGAAGTACATGCAAAACTGCCAGAAGTGGGCACAAAATATAAGAAAAACATACCAACACGGACAGGTAGAAGTACATGTAAAACTGCCAGAAGTGGACACAAAAGATAAGAAAAACATACCAACAAGGACAGGTAGAAAAACATGCAAAACTGCCAGAAGTGGACGCAAAATATGAGGAAAAAACATACCAACAATTAAAGGTAGAAGTACATGCAAAACTGGAAGAAGTGAACACAAAATATAAGAAAAACATACGAACAACGACAGGTAGAAATACATGCAAAACTGCCAGAATTGGACACAAAATATAAGAAAAACATAAAAACAAGGACAGGTAGAAGTACATGCAAAGCTGTCAGAAGTGGACACAAAATATAAAAAAGATATACGAACAAAAACAGGTAGAAGTACGTGCAAAACTGCCAGAAGTGGGGCATCAAATATAAGAAAAACATACGCACAAGCACAGGTAGAAGTGCATGCATTTCTGTAAGAACTGAACACAAAATATAAGAAAATCATACCAACAAGGTCAGGTTGAAGAACATGCAAAACTGCCAGAAGTGGACACAAAATATAAGAAAAATATACGAACAAGCACAAATAGAAGTACATGCAAAACTGCCAAAAGTGAACACAAAATATAAGGAAAACATACGACCAAACACAGGTAGAAGTACATGCAAAACTGCCAGAAGTGGGCACAAAATATAAGGGAGAGTATACGAAAAAACACAGGTAGAAGTACATGCAAAACTGCCAGAAGTGGGCACAAAAATATAAGAAAAACATACCAACAAGGACAGGTAGAAGTACATGTAAAACTGCCAGAAGTGGACACAAAAGATAAGAAAAACATACCAACAAGGACAGGTAGAAAAACATGCAAAACTGCCAGAAGTGGACGCAAAATATGAGAAAAACATACCAACAATTAAAGGTAGAAGTACATGCAAAACTGGAGAGAAGTGAACACAAAATATAAGAAAAACATACGAACAACGACAGGTAGAAATACATGCATAAACTGGCCAGAATTGGACACAAAATATAAGAAAAACATAAAAACAAGGACAGGTAGAAGTACATGCAAAGCTGTCAGAAGTGGACACAAAATATAAAAAGATATACGAACAAAAACAGGTAGAAGTACGTGCAAAACTGCCAGAAGTGGGCATCAAATATAAGAAAAACATACGCACAAGCACAGGTAGAAGTGCATGCATTTCTGTAAGAACTGAACACAAAATATAAGAAAATCATACCAACAAGGACAGGTTGAAGAACATGCAAAACTGCCAGAAGTGGACACAAAATATAAGAAAAATATACGAACAAGCCACAAATAGAAGTACATGCAAAACTGCCAAAAGTGAACACAAAATATAAGGAAAACATACGACCAAACCCATCAGGTAGAAGTACATGCAAAAACTGCCAGAAGTGGGCACAAAATATAAGGGAGATATACGAAAAAACACAGGTAGAAGTACATGCAAAACTGCCAGAAGTGGATACCAAATATAAGAAAAACATACCAACAAGGACAGTAGAAGTACATGCAAAACTGTCAGAAGTGGACACAAAGTATAAAAAAGATATACGATCAAGGACATGTAGAAGTACGTGCCAAACTGAGAGAAGTGGGCACAAAATATAAGAAAAACATACGATAAAACACAGGTAGAAGTACATACAAAACTGCCAGAAGTGGACATCAAATATAAGGAAAAGCATATGAACAAGGACAGGTCGAAGTACATGCAAACTGCCAGAAGTGGACACAAAATATAAGAAAAATATACGAACAAGCACAGGTAGAAGAACATGCAAAACTGCCCAGAAGTGGACATAAAATATTAGAAAAACATTCGAACAAGGATAGGTAGAAGTACATGCAAAACTGTCAGAAGTGGACACAAAAAATAAGAAAAACATACGGACAAGCACAGGTAGAAGTACATGCAAAACTGCTAGAAGTGGACATAAAATATAGGGAAAAACATATGAACAAGGACAGGCAGAGGTACATGCAAAACTGCCAGAAGTGGGCACAAAATGTAAGAAAAACATATGACCAAGCACAGGTAGAAGTACATGCAAAACTGCCAGAAGTGGGCACAAAATATAAGAAAAACATACCAACAAGGACAGGTAGAAATACATGTAAAACTGCCAGAAGTGGACACAAAAGATAGGAAAAACATACCAACAAGGACAGGTAGAAAAACATGCAAAACTGCCAGAAGTGGACGCAAAATATGAGAAAAACATACCCAACAATTAAAGGTAGAAGTACGTGCAAAACTGCCAGAATTGGACACAAAATATAAGAAAAACATAAAAACAAGGACAGGTAGAAGTACATGCAAAGCTGTCAGAAGTGGACACAAAATATAAAAAAGAAATACGAACAAAAACAGGTAGAAGTACGTGCAAAACTGCCAGAAGTGGGCATCAAATATAAGAAAAACATACGAACAAGCACAGGTAGAAGTGCATGCATTTCTGTAAGAACTGAACACAAAATATAAGAAAATCATACCACAAGGACAGGTAGAAGAACATGCAAAACTGCCAGAAGTGGACGCTAAATATTAGAAAAATATACGAACAAGCACAATTAGAAGTACATGCAAAACTGCCAAAAGTGAACACAAAATATAAGGAAAACATACGACTAAACACAGGTAGAAGTTACATGCAAAACTGCCAGAAGTGGGCACAAAATATAAGGGAGATATACGAAAAAACACAGGTAGAAGTACATGCAAAACTGCCAGAAGTGGATACCAAATATAAGAAAAACATACCAACAAGGACAGGTAGAAGTACATGCAAAAACTGTCAGAAGTGGACACAAAGTAATAAAAAAGAAATACGATCAAGGACATGTAGAAGTACCGTGCCAAACTGAGGGAAGTGGGCACAAAATATAAGAAAAACATACGATAAAACACAGGTAGAAGTACATACAAAACTGCCAGAAGGGGACATCAATATAAGAAAAGCATATGAACAAGGACAGGTCGAAGTACATGCAAAACTGCCAGAAGTGGACACAAAATATAAGAAAAACATATGAACATGCACAGGTAGAAGTACATGCAAAACTGCCAGAAGTGGACATAAAATATTAGAAAAACATACGAACAAGGACAGGTAGAAGTACATGCAAAAACTGTCAGAAGTGGACACAAAAAATAAGAAAAACATACGGACAAGCACAGGTAGAAGTACATGCAAAACTGCCAGAAGTGGACATAAAATATAGGAAAAACATATGAACAAGGACAGGCAGAAGTACATGCAAAACTGCCAGAAGTGGGCACAAAATGTAAGAAAAACATATGACCAAGCACAGGTAGAAGTACATGCAAAACTGCCAGAAGTGGACACAAAAGATAGGAAAAACATACCAACAAGGACAGGTAGAAAAACATGCAAAACTGCCAGAAGTGGACGCAAAATATGAGAAAAACATACCAACAATTAAAGGTAGAAGTACATGCAAAACTGGAAGAAGTGGACACAAAATATAAGAAAAACATACGAACAACGACAGGTAGAAATACATGCAAAACTGCCAGAATTGGACACAAAATATAAGAAAAACATAAAAACAAGGACAGGTAGAAGTACATGCAAAGCTGTCAGAAGTGGACACAAAATATAAAAAAGATATACGAACAAAAACAGGTAGAAGTACGTGCAAAACTGCCAGAAGTGGGCATCAAATATAAGAAAAACATACGCACAAGCACAGGTAGAAGTGCATGCATTTCTGTAAGAACTGAACACAAAATATAAGAAAATCATACCAACAAGGACAGGTAGAAGAACATGCAAAACTGTCAGAAGTGGACACAAAATATAAGAAAAACATAGAAACAAGGACATTTAGAAGTACATGCAAAACTGTACGAAGTGGGCTTAAAATATAAGAAAAACATATGACCAAGCACACGTAGAAAAATATGCAAAACAACCAGAAGTGGACACAAAAGATAAGAAAAACATACCAACAAGGACACTTAGAAAAACATGCAAAACTGTCAGAAGTGTACGCAAAATATGAGAAAAACATACCAACAAGGAAAGGTAGAAGTACATGCAAAACTGCCAGAAGTGGATGCAAATTATAAGAAAAATATACGAAGAAGGACAGGTAGAAATACATGCAAAACTGCCAGAAGTGGACGCAAATTATAAGAAAAATATACGAAAAAGCACAAGCAGAAGTGGACACAAAATATAAGAAAAACATACCAACAAGGACAGGTAGAAGTACATGCAAAACTGCAAGAAGTGGACGCAAAATATAACAAAAATATACAAAATATAAGAAAAACATACGAACAAGCACAGGTAGAAGTACATGCAAAACAGCCAGAAGTGGACATAAAATATAAGAAAAACATATGAACAAGGACAGGTAGAAGTACATTCAAAACTCTCAGAAGTGGACACAAAATATAAAAAAAACATACGACCAAATACAGGTAGAAGTACATGCAAAACTGCCAGAAGTGGACACAAAATATAAGAAAAACATACGAACAGGCACAGGCAGAAGTACATGCAAAACTGCCAGAAGTGGACGCAAAATATGAGAAAAACATATGAACAAGGACGGGTAGAAGTACATGCAAAACTGCCAGAAGTGGACACAAAATATAAGAAAGTCATACCAACAAGGACAGCTAGAAGTACTTGCTAAACTGTCAGAAGTGGACTCAAAATATAAGAAAAACATACGAACAAAAACAGGTAGAAGTACATGCAAAACTGCCAGAAGTGGACACAAAATATAAGAAAAACATACGACCAAATACAGGTAGAAGTACATGCAAAACTGCCAGAAGTGGACACAAAATATAAGAAAAACAAACGACCAAACACAGGTAGAAGTACATGCATAACTGGAAGAAGTTGACACAAAATATGAGAAAAACATACGAACAAGCACAGGTAGAAATGCATGCATTACTGTCAGAGTGTCAAAGTGGGCACAAGATATGAGAAAAACATATGACGAAGCACAGGTAGAAGTACATGCAAAACCGCCAGAAGTGGGCTCAAAATATAAGAAAAACATACCAACAAGGACAGGTAGAAAAACATGCAAAACTGCCAGAAGTGGACGCAAATTATAAGAAAAATATACGAAAAAGCACAAGTAGAAGTACATGCAAAACTGACAGAAGTGGACACAAAATATAAGAAAAACATACCAACAAGGACAGGTAGAAGTACATGCAAAACTGCCAGAAGTGGACACAAAATATAAGAAAAACATACGACCAAACACAGGTAGAAGTATATGCAAAACTATAAGAAGTTGAAACAAAATATAAGAAAAACATACGAACAAGCACAGGTAGAAGTACATGCAAAACTACCAGAAGTGGATACAAAATATAAGAAAAATATAAAATCAAGGACAGGTAGAAGTACATGCAAAACTGCCAGAAGTGGACACAAAATATAAGAAAATCATACAAACAAGGACAGGTAGAATTACATGCAAACTGCCAAAGTTTACGCAAAATATAAAAAAAATATACGAACAGGCACAGGTAGAAGTACATGCAAAACTGATAGAAGTGGACACAAAATATAAGAAAAACATACCAACAAGGACAGGTAGAGGTACATGCAAAACTGCCATAAGTGGACATTAAATATACGAAAATCATATGAACAAGGACAGGTAGAAGTACATGCAAAACTGCCAGGAGTGGACACAAAATATAGGAAAAACATACCAACAAGGACAGGTAGAAAAACATGCAAAACTGCCAGAAATGGACGCAAATTATAGGAAAAATATACCAACAAGGACAGGTAGAAGTACATGCAAAACTATAAGAAGTTGACACAAAATATAAGAAAAACATACGAACAAGCACAGGTAGAAGTACATGCATTACTGTCAGAAGTGGACAGAAAATATTAGAAAAACATACGAACAAGGACAGGTAGAAGTGCATGCAAAACTGCCAGAAGTGGGCACAAAATATAAGAAAAAAATTCGACCAAACACAGGTAGAAGTACATGCAAAACTGGAAGAAGTTGATACAAATTAAAAGAAAAACATTCGAACAAGCACATTTAGAAGTGCATGCATTACTGTCAGAAGTGGACACAAAATAAAAGAAAAACATACGAACAACGACAGGTAGAAGTACGTGCAAAACTGCCAGAAGCGGGCACAACATATAAGAAAAACATACCAACAAGGACAGGTAGAAGTACATGCAAAACTGCCAGAAGTGGACGCAAAATATAAGTAAAACATGCGACCAAACACAGGTAGAAGTACATGCAAAACTGCCAGAAGTGGACGCAAAATATAAGAAAAACATACCAACAAGGACAGGTAGAAGTACATGCAAAACTGCCAGAAGTGGATGCAAATTATAAGAAAAATATACGAAGAAGGACAGGTAGAAATACATGCAAAACTGCCAGAAGTGGACGCAAATTATAGGAAAAATATACGAACAAGCACAGGTAGAAGTACATGCAAAACTGCCAGAAGTGGACGCAAAATATAAGAAAAACATACCAACAAGGACAGGTAGAAGTACATGCAAAACTGCCAGAAGTGGACACAAAATATAAGAAAAACATACGACCAAACACAGGTAGAAGTATATGCAAAACTGCCAGAAGTGGACACAAAATATAAGAAAAACATACGAACAAGCACAGGTAGAAGTACATGCATTACTGTCAGAAGTGGACAGAAAATATTAGAAAAACATACGAACAAGGACAGGTAGAAGTGCATGCAAAACTGCCAGAAGTGGGCACAAAATATAAGAAAAAAATTCGACCAAACACAGGTAGAAGTACATGCAAAACTGGAAGAAGTTGATACAAATTAAAAGAAAAACATTCGAACAAGCACATTTAGAAGTGCATGCATTACTGTCAGAAGTGGACACAAAATATTAGAAAAACATACGAACAAGGACAGGTAGAAGTACTTGCAAAACTGCCAGAAGAGGACACAAAATATAAGAAAAACATACGAACAAGGACAGGTAGAAGTACATGATAAACTGCCAGAAGTGGGCACAAAATATAAGAAAAACATATGACCAAGCACAGGAAGTAGTACATACAAAACTGGCAGAAGTGGACACAAAATATAAGAAAAACATACGACGAAACACAGGCAGAAGTACATGCATTACTGCCAGAACTGGACACAAAATATAAGAAAATCATACCAACAAGGACAGGTAGAAGTACATGCAAAACTGGCAGAAGTGGACACAAAATATAAGAAAATCATAGAAACAAGGACAGGTAGAAGTACATGCAAAACTGCCAGAAGTGGGCACAAAATATAAGAAAAACATACCAAAAAGGACAGGTAGAAGTTCATGCAAAACTGCCAGAAGTGGACGCAAAATATGACAAAAACATACTAACAAGGACAGGTAGAAGTACATGCAAAACTGGCCGAAGTGGACACAAAATATAAGAAAAACATACGACCAAACACAGGTTGAAGAACATGCAAAACTGCCAGAAGTGGACGCAAATTATAAGAAAAATATACGAACAAGAACAGGTAGAAGTACATGCAAAACTGCCAGAAGTGGACACAAAATATAAGAAAAACGTAAAAACAAGGCAGGTAGAAGTACATGCAAAACTGTCAGAAGCGGACACTAAATATAAGAAAAACATACGAACAACCACATCTAGAAGTACATGCAAAACTGCCAGAAGTGGACATCAAATATAAGAAAAACATATGAACAAGGACAGGTAGAAGTACATGCAAAACTGCCAGAAGTGGACACAAAATATAAGAAAAATATACGAACAAGCACAGGTAGAAGTACATGCAAAACTGTCAGAAGTGGACACAAAATATTCAATTCAATTCAATTCAATTCAATTTATTGGAAAATAGTTTTACAAAAACTCTGGATTTAAATATACAAAATTGAATAGACAATGGCATAATGCCGTCTGCCAGATTGGACTTATATAAATGTTTGTAATATATGTATATTTTTCCAGCTTGAATGTAAATATTTAGTAGTTGCAAAAGTCTTCTTCTATGATACGTCTTCTATACTCCAAGCTCGCTTTGCAAAATCTGGATAGTTTTTCCCAATTCGCTCCATTTAATATAATTAACATCTGCTCCGTACTCAGGACACTTTCATTCCATACTTTTCGGCGTATTTCCTTCAGTATGGGACATACACACAAAAAGTTATTTATATTCTCTCTCTCTCCCATATTGCAGAGGGTGCAAGTCATCGGCAAATCGTCTCTGTGTGGAATTGAGTTTATGTTAAGCAACTCTCCTCTTGTCTTGAATATGGTCGAGATAGCTTCTACTGACATATCGCTTCTAAAATAATTCCTTGATTCAAGATTTTGTTCGAGTTGGCTGTAGTAGATACGGTATATCGACGAGCTGGCTGCATCTAAAAACTTCTGGCGATACATGGCGTCCACCTTTTGCAATAGCGAATAGAGCTGCTGTCTCCAGGTTGCTATGTTTCCTAAATTTAGATCCAGTATGTAGCCACATGAATCAGCTAGCTCCAACCATTTCTTAAACCAGTAGGTTTTTCGCGTGGTGATGTTTCCCGCAATTTTTCTTGGAATTCTGCTGCTGTTCCATGATAGAATCTTTAAAATGTAATCGAAATGTAGCCTGAGGGTAGTTAAATAAAGCGGCGATAGTCCTGTTTCGATGTACAACATGTAGTTAGGTGTGGCTTGCGGCAATCTAAAGAGTCTTTTGAGAAAGAATCTTAGTAGTTTCTCTATTGATTTAGACTCCAAAAAACCCCAGGATCGGGCTCCATAGCATAAAATTGACTGTGCTGTAGCTTGAAAAACTTTATACTTTGTATTTGGTGTTACTAGGCTACTACCCATACAATTTCTCCAGGTCGCCCTTATTGCGTTTGTGGAGCTTGCAAGTTTCTCCGCAAAATGTTTTTCTAGGCTTCCATTGCTTGAAATCAGTACGCCTAAATACCTGTATTGCTTTACAATTTCTATTTCTGCCCCATTGTAGAAAAATTTTTCGAGCCTTGCATAGCGCCATGCCCTCTTCGGAAAATCGTAACTTTTGATTTGTCAAGGTTAACCGTTAGATTCCATGTGTTGCAGTACTCGAAAGGCGATTTATCATTAATTGAAGCGACTGGGCTGATTCCGCCATAATGACGATGTCATCAGCATACATGAGAACTTTTATAATGATGCCTGCAAAAGTAATTCCTGCCGGTAAAAACTCTGACAAATCGTCGATAAACAATGCAAAAAAGTCCGGACTGAGTCCACATCCCTGTTTGAGTCCCGAAGTGACTCGAAAGATTTTCACCATCCCAAACGCATGAAGATGTGTCCTCGTATAGGCTCTTTATCACTTTGATGAATTTGAAGGACAACCCTAATCGAGAGAGCTTGTAAAATAAAGCGCCACGGTCTATTGTATCGAAAGCAGCTTTGAAGTCCACAAAAAACTTCGGTGTAGGAATGAGCTATGTTTGATAAGGAGAAAATTTGGTCAACCGTCGAATATCCCGCTCGGAAGCCAGCCTGGAGTTCGCTAAGAAGTCTATTTGCCTGAATCCATTATTTTAAGCGTGCTTGCAATACTGATGTAAAGATCTTCATCGACGAGTTTAGAAAGGCGATTCCTCGATAGTTGACAACTTCATTCACACTCCCCTTTTTATGCAGCGGATAAATAATTGTTTCCTTAAAAAATGTTGGAACTTCTCCTTTCTCAAAAATTCGATTGAATTCCTCTGTGAGGGCCTCCAGGAAATCATCAGAGCAGTATTTGTAATGCTCGGTTGGAATTCTGTCCGTGCCAACTGCTTTGTTGTCTCGGCTATTTAATAAAGCTCTTTTAACTTCTATGCTGGTTATTCTTGCGTCCAAAATAATACTTTCGAAACAAAGCTGCGCGTATAAGAAGGCGGGAGAGAATATAGGCTGATTCAACAGATTCTGGAAGTGTATTCTTAAGGTTTCGATGGAAATTGCTTTGCTTGTATGTGGTTTGGTTCCGTTAAACTTCCGAACTGAACTCCAGAAATCTTTAGAATTCTTGCAATACGATAGCTTTCTGGCTTCGTTTTCGTAATATTCTGTCTTTTTTCGTTGACATAAAGCCTTATACTCCTTATTGGATTCAATATACCACACCCGAAAAAAATTTCCTCCAAACCTTCTGAACAATTTAAGACGGCCAAAAGTTTGATTTCTACTTGCAAAACATTCCTTATCAAACCAGTCAGCTTGCCGTCGAATTCCACTGGTTCTTACATAGGAGCTTGTACTCCAATTCGATTTTTTAATTATTGCTGCCAAAATTTCTAAATTCATCCGGCCACTTTCAGATACTCTTTTCGCTTCTTGTAGATTCTCGTTCAATGCAGCTTTATAGGTTTCTAGATGAGAGAAATTCCACGGGAGCTTCGGTAGCAGCTTCATTACCTCTTCAGTTCTTCCTTCCTGCAACTTTGCCACAACTATTATAGGCATGTGATCGGAGTAAGGTAGGAGGCTTACTTTAAAATCTAAAATCATGTCCAACCAATTTTCAGAAGCAAGCCCATAATCGATGGTTGAGTTTCCTTGCTTAATAAATGTAAACTCGCCATTAATATCTACCTGGTGGGTGCCAGTTAGAATTGTAAGTCCGATATTGTTGCATAACTCCAGTATACGAGTGCCTGTACTGTTGCACACCTCATCTTTGGTAGGGGCTTAGAATATACCCGAGGTAGGCATGCCTGTCGTAAGAGGCGACTAAAATCCAATCTCCGTATACCGAGTATATAGTGTATACAAAAAATGCAATGAACAAAACGAAAAGATATAATACCCCAGGTGGCAGTCCAGCTTTACTGGAAAATCCACCCTCTTCGGAGGTCGGCTCTACGGATTCTGGGGAGAGCCACTTATTGCAATCCAATGACCCTTTTTCAAAAAGCTCAAGGGTATCTCGATCTCCTCCACCAAGATCGAATAACTCCGGGAAAAGAAGTCCGCCGGGAGCGCCAGCGCGCGAAAAACGGGACTCAGAGAATTATAAAAGCTTCGAGGAAGAAAATAAAGCACTCCGAAACAAGCTTAACGAAATGGATCTACTCTATCAAGATCTTAAGAAAGAGATAGACTTATTAAAAGAAGAAAATAAGTTCCTAAGGGAAACACATTTGCAGAAAGAACGCGAATGTACTCCAACACGCTTAGCTATTCCGGAATACCACACCGACGAAGAAGAGCTAGAACGCGAAACGAATCGGGTCCCAAAGAAAAGACCTAGTAAGAAACGAAGAGCCGGTTCTTCGCCCGAAGTCGAACCCCTTAGAGAAGATAATCATAAAGAACCGCAAGAAAAACAACTTCGAGCGCAATCTCGTCCACCGCCACCAATAAACGTCGTCGGGATAGCGGAATATAATATGTTGCACAGCCTCCTCAAAGAAACGTTAACGTCGAAATTTAGGGTTACATCTTTGAGGAATAATGCGTGGAAAATTAACGTCGATAACCACGACGACTACCGCAGAGTATCCCAAAAGCTTAATACCGAGAAGATCCAGTGGTATAGCTTCGAAATTAAGTCAGAAAGGCCACATCGTGTTGTAGCAAGGGGACTCCACCCCTCATGCACCAAAGAAGAAGTTATGAACGACCTTCAAGCCAAAGGCTTTAAAATTCTTGATGCCGTTAATATCATCAAGAAGGAGAAGCAACAATCGGAGATAGACAAGGACATCTTGATAAGACGTGGACTTCCGCTTTTTATGCTTACCTTCGATAAGTCTGATAATATCGACGATATCTACCGAATTAAAATTATACTAAATATCGTGGTCAAAATTGAGCCCATGCGTAGAAATATAAGAATAATTCCGCAGTGCAAACGTTGCCAAGGATTTAATCACACGCAAATGTATTGCAAAAAAGAACCGCGATGTGTTAAATGCGCCGGAAATCATCTCTCCCAAGACTGTGGAGTAAACAAACAAACCTCCGCAACCTGTGCGAATTGTAAGGGAAAGCATCCGGCAAATTATAGAGGCTGTGAAGTAGCTAAGGAGTTGCAAAAACGGAGAGATGCGCTCCTAAAGCCTCAGAATACAAAACCGCTAACTAAATCAAAGCGTAAGACCGCTCAGGAGAAAGTACTCAAACCAAAACCACCGGGTTCTGAGCGCAAAAAGGTGAGAGAAAGAGTGACAACAGAAAAGTCCTCGACACCTATTCCGAAAAGAAACGGTACTGGAAAGTTACCATTAGAAAAGCCATCGGGTAATGGTCCTCGGACAGCAGGAGTGCAGACTTACGCTCAGGCCGCGGCATCCGAAAAACCAAAAAACGCCGAAATTTCTACAGACCCTGTTTCTCACGTTTTCTCAGTTATTCTGTCCAAACTTGAAGAGCAAAGCAAAATAAATACAATTATTCTCGATAGGTTAGTTAAGCTCGAAAGTAATTCACGGAAAACGCGTACTTCAACTAGAATATGAATGAAAAACGAATGATAAAAATATGTACTTGGAATGCAAACGGACTTTTGCAAAAACTCGATGAATTGGAAATATTCATGCGTGAAAAAGATATTGACATTTGCTTGATTACTGAAACCCACGTGAAAAATGGATCGCATTTAAAAATCAAAGGCTATAATGATTTCCACGCTTGTCACCCCTCGGGGAAAGCGAGAGGCGGATCATCTTTGTATATTAAAGACTGCATCGAACAATTCGAAGACCTGAAGATAGAGCTTGAAACCTTGCAACTGTGCACAATTAGAGTTAAAAACAATCAGCGTACTCTTAAAATCGCATCTATCTACTGTCCTCCGCGTTACACGCTAGAAAAAAGTGATTTTACTAATGTGTTTAAATCGCTGAAACCTAATTTCATTATTGGCGGCGATTTTAATGCGAAACATACGTTCTGGGGTTCTAGATACATCTCGCAAAAAGGAAGAATACTCTATGGGGCAGGTATGGAGTTCAGCTGTGATTTCCACTCGACGGGCAAACCGACTTATTGGCCAGCTGATCCTTCGAAAATACCTGACCTGATCGACTTTTTCGTTGTGAAAGGAATATCTACAAATCACATAAAAGTTGAAGAGAGCTTTGATCTGTCGTCTGATCATTCCCCAGTTATTTTGACATTGAGCGAAAAACTAGCCTATAACCTAGAGCCAGCGAGACTTACTGGTAGAACAACAAACTGGGAAGGCTTTAAGAACGAAACTGAAGAGAATACTGTACTGAGCGTTCCACTCACGACACCCTATGAACTTGAGGTGGAAGTTGACCGCTTCGTTGAGATCATACAGCTTGCATCCTGGAATAATACGCCCAACCCAAGGAAAACGCCGGACAAATTCGGTTTACGATATCCTCCGGAAATAATTGATTTGGTCAGAGAAAAGAGGAAAGCGCGTAAAAAATGGCAACAGAGTCGTGCCCCGCAACACAAAGCACATTTGAATCGATTGTCCAATTTGTTGAAGAAGACAATTGGGGATTTTAAGAACCGTGCGATAGGCTCTTACCTTGAAAGTCTTACAGCGAAAAAAGATTCCAATTACTCACTTTGGAAAGCTGTAAAAGGCACCAAAAGGCCCAAAATCCCCTCGCCGCCTTTAAAAATAAATCAAAATGAATGGGCAAGGGAAGATAAAGAAAAAGCGAACGTTTTTGCCACTCATCTGGAAGAAACCTTCAAACCGCACGATGGTCAAGTGGTTTACGACGACATTAACAGGCCGGAATTACCGTCTGACGATTTAATACTCAGAAGTGCAACGCTAACAGAACTTAAACAGGAGATCGTGAATTTAAAACCTAAGAAAGCTCCTGGTTATGATTTAATCACCGGAGAAATTCTCAAAGCTTTACCTAGGAAAGCACTAATCAAGCTTCTCCATATAATGAATGCCGCACTCAGATTAAAACACGTGCCGAGCCAATGGAAAGTTGCGGAAGTTATAATGGTTTTAAAACCAGGAAAACCGCCAAATGAGGTAAAATTGTACAGACCAATCTCGCTTCTTCCAATCATATCCAAAATTTTCGAGAGGCTATTACTAAGGCGCCTTCAACCGGTTATAGAAGGAAACAGTCTTATCCCTGACCACCAGTTTGGGTTCAGGAGTAAGCATTCGACGATTGACCAGGTGCATAGAATTACTGACGTAATCGAGAAAGCACTAGAAGAAAAAAAGATATGCTCAAGCGTATTTCTTGACGTCTCGCAAGCCTTTGATAAGGTGTGGCACGATGGCCTTAAATGCAAACTACGACAAGTTCTCCCTGTATGCCTATACGATATTCTAAAATCGTACCTCGGGAATAGACTCTTCCGTGTTAGACATGGAAACGAATACTCGGAGCTTAAAGAAATTTCGGCCGGCGTACCGCAAGGAAGCGTTCTTGGGCCGCTTCTCTATCTGTTATATACTCGTGATATACCGAAAGAAGATGGCACTACCCTTGCTACGTTTGCCGATGACACCGCTATCCTTGCAGTAGGTAAAACAGTCGAAGAAACGACTGCAAAACTGCAAAGCGCACTGAATAAAGTTAACGAATGGACGAGGGACTGGCGGATTGCCCTCAACGAAACTAAATCTGTCCACGTGAACTTCACATATAAAAAAACGAATGACTTGCCAATTTTTCTAAACTTGGCCCAAATACCCTTTGCTAACGAAGCCAAATATCTGGGAATGACACTAGACGCAAAACTGAAGTGGAATTCCCACGTGAAAATGAAACGCAAAGAACTCGAAATCAAATATAGAGAAATGTACTGGTTACTCGGAAAACATTCCCAGCTCAGTACCGAGAACAAACTGCTTCTATACAAGCAAGTGCTAAAGCCGGTATGGACCTACGGTATACAACTTTGGGGTTGTACCAAGAAAACGAATGCGAATATCATACAAACATTCCAAAATAAAGTGCTTAGAGAAATTGCCCAAGCACCGTGGTATTCCAGAAACGACGATATCCACAGAGATCTCGGAATTCCTGCAATCGAAGCGGAAACTAGAAGCTTCGCGCGAAAACATAGAAACCGAATAATGGGACATGTTAACAATACAGTCCTAGCTGTTTTGGATGATAGCAATTTATTTCGCCGACTACAAAGAACAAAACCTTGCGACTTGGCGAGATAAGGACTAACCGCGATTAAATTGCGGAACATGCAGGATCTTTCATTGGAAAGTAACCTGCCAAACGTTTTATTTCGTGATAAAAAAATTGCTTGATAAGTTTTAACTTAGTTGCAATATCGAACGAATTTAAATCGAAGGGAGGTGTTTTTAGTCAGTAGGAATCTGACACTACTATGAGACACTATCCTCATAGTGTCTATGTAAGATTTTCACCTACCCTCGGGGAAAAAAAAAAAAAAAAAAAAAAAAAATCTTTGGAAGCTCTGTACTCTTTCCTTATTTCTCCTATAACACTTTGTTTAGAACCTGTACGCCCATTAAAATCACCAATTAATAGAATGTTGTCCTTTCCAAAACTTTGCAACATTTCGAAGAGTTTGTTGTAATCGTTTAACCAGTCGTTACAATTTAAATATACAGGAACAATATAATATTTCTGCACATCCTTCGATGAAATTTCAATGTACGTAATGTTTGATGAGACTCGGAACTTAATATCTAATAATTTTTTTCTTTCGATATCCGTAGAGACATCCTCCCCTCGCTCTGCCTCTGGTGTGTATTTTTGTTGCCGGTATCCAACACAGTTCGTACTCGCAAAACAAATTATTGAAGCTCTCAAATTTATTCTTTTCTATTCTAAATGTCTCAAATAAGCAAAAAATATCAAATTGTTTAATAAAATTAAAGAATTCTGGGAACAGTATTATGATATTATATCCTAGTATACTAATTTTTAAAAATTTACTTACATTACAAAATATCTGGCAGACGGATAGTTCCTAACTAGATCCTCTTTTATCGCCTTAACTGTTGACTGGTGCATTTAGGGTTTGAGATGTAGATGGCGTGAGAAGCGGTGTAGAACTTTCTGCACCTGACGTTTGATTAGTTGACATTCTATTGTTTACATGATTTGTTTTAAAAAAATCTAGGTTGATATTTCTAAATTTATTTGTTAAAAATTCTACAGCATTCTGATTTCCTAGTTTTAATCCTTCCACTGCATTCCATGTCAGCATTTTATCATCAACGTTAAGCCTGTCGTCACGAAGAAAAACGTTTGCATCCGAATAACGATCTTTGATTGCTTTTTTAATGCCGATCAATTTCCTTCTTTTTGTGCGCACTTGATTAAGCAGCCTCCATTGTCTGATAACAGATGCAGCCTCATTCACATTAAGACGCAACATAAAGTTCTTAGACTCAGCATTATTCGACCGTAAGTCTTTTACCTGCCAGTCCTCAAGATTATTCGGCATTTGCAAAATATTTTTACACACAGACTTCAACTCCTCTTTGCAATCTTTGTTGGCCTGGATTTTAACATGACAGATGACATTGCCATCCCTCTCTTTCTGCATTAAGTTCTCGAAACGATCTTCCATCTGCATACATTTACTTTCCAAAGCCTCTACTTTTGCATGTAAATGCATGTTTTCAGTCCGCAGAACATTTATTTCCTCGCTCAGGACCATAAACTCATCCCTTGTGGCTAATTGAGCCAGCTTAGTATGCAATATTTTTTCGAACTGAAGAACATTTATTTCGCTGAGCGGTGACATTTTTTGGGGCTTCTTGGGGTCTCTGATTTCTTCGGGTGACGTTTCGCCTATTTTCCTTTTTGCCGCGTACTCCAGTTTTGCCAATTGTTAAATCAAGCAATGAATTGAGCAACTTATGAGCTACAACTTACTCAGATTTCAAACTATTGCGGATTGGTGTATTTTCGTGTACTTGTTACACAACTTTTAGGATTTTTTTATGCACTAACCCTTTTTAAAAGAATTTATTTCGCAGAGCTTTGACAACTTATACTTTGATATTTAAAGGTCCAAAGTCAAAAGTCACGAAATATAAGAAAAAGATACGGACAAGCACAGGTAGAAGTACATGCAAAACTGCCGGAAGTGGATACAAAATATAAGATAAACATACCAACAAGGACAGGTAGAAGTACATGCAAAACTGTCAGAAGTGGACACAAAATATAAAAAAGATATACGAACAAGCACAGGTAGAAGTACATGCAAAACTGAGAGAAGTGGACACAAAATATAAGAAACACATATGAGCAACGGCTGTTGGAAGTGCATGCAAAACTGCCAGAAGTGGACACAACATATAAAAAAGACATACGAACAAGGACAGGTAGAGGTACATGCAAAACTGCCAGAAGTGGGCACAAAATATAAGAAAACCATACGAACAAGGACAGGTAAAAGTACATGCAAAACTGCCAGAAGTGGACAAAAACATAAGAAAAACATATGAACAAGGACAGGTAGAAGTACATGCAAAACTGCCAGAAGTGGACACAAAATTTATGAAAAACATACCAACAAGGACAGGTAGAAGTACAAGCGAAACTGAGAGAAGTGAACACAAAAAATTAGAAAAACATACCAAAAAGGACAGGTAGAAGTACATACATGCAAAACTGTCAGAAGTGGACACAAAATATAAAAAAAAAATATACGAAAAAGCACAGGTAGAGTTACATGCAAAACTGACAGAAGTGGACACAAAATATAAGAAAAACATACGAATAAGCACAGAGAGAAGTACATGCATGACTGTCGGAAGTGGACATAAAATAAAAGAAAAACATAAGACCAAGCAAAGGTAGAAGTACATGCAAAACTGCCAAAAATGGACACAACATATAAAAAGGACATACGAACAATGGCAGTTAGAAATACATGCAAAACTGCCAGAAGTGGGCACAAAATATAAGAAAAATATACGATAAAACACAGGTAGAAGTACATACAAAACTGCCAGAAGTGGACATAAAATATAGGAAAAACATATGAACAAGGACAGGCAGAAGTACATGCAAAACTGCCAGAAGTGGACAAAAAATATAAGAAAAACATACCAACAAGGACAGGTAGAAGCACATGCGAAACTGCCAGAAGTGAACACAAAATATAAGGAAAACATACGACCAAACACAGGTAGAAGTACATGCAAAACTGCCAGAAGTGGGCACAAAATATAAGAAAAACATACGATAAAACACAGGTAGAAGTACATACAAAACTGCCAGAAGTGGACATCAAATATAAGAAAAGCATATGAACAAGGACAGGTCGAAGTACATGCAAAACTGCCAGAAGTGGACACAAAATATAAGAAAAATATACGAACAAGCACAGGTAGAAGTACATGCAAAACTGCCAGAAGTGGACATAAAATATTAGAAAAACATACGAACAAGGACAGGTAGAAGTACATGCAAAACTGTCAGAAGTGGACACAAAAAATAAGAAAAACATACGGACAAGCACAGGTAGAAGTACATGCAAAACTGCCAGAAGTGGACATAAAATATAGGAAAAACATATGAACAAGGACAGGCAGAAGTACATGCAAAACTGCCAGAAGTGGACAAAAAATATAAGAAAAACATACCAACAAGGACAGGTAGAAGTACATGCGAAACTGCCAGAAGTGAACACAAAATATAAGAAAAACATACGACCAAGCAGAGGTAGAAGTACATGCAAAACTGCCAAAAGTGGACATAAAATATAAGAAAAACATATGAACAAGGACAGGTAGAAGTACATGCAAAACTGCCAGAAGTGGACATAAAATATAAGAAAAACATATGAACAAGGACAGGTAGAAGTACATGCAAAACTGCCAGAAGTGGACACAAAATATAAGAAAAACATACCAACAAGGACAGGTAGAACTACATACGAATCTGCCAGAAGTGAACACAAAATATAAGAGAAACATACCAAGAAGGACAGGAGAAGTACATACATGCAAAACTGTCAGAAGTGGACACAAAATATAAAAAAAATATACGAACAAGCACAGGTAGAAGTACAAGCAATACTGCCAGTAGTGGACACAAAATATAAGAAAAACATACGACCAAGCAGAGGTAGAAGTACATGCAAAACTGCCAAAAGTGGACATAAAATATAAGAAAAACATATGAACAAGGACAGGTAGAAGTACATGCAAAACTGCCAGAAGTGGACATAAAATATAAGAAAAACATATCAACAAGGACAGGTAGAAGTACATGCAAAACTGCCAGAAGTGGACACAAAATATAAGAAAAACATACCAACAAGGACAGGTAGAACTACATACGAATCTGCCAGAAGTGAACACAAAATATAAGAGAAACATACCAAGAAGGACAGGAGAAGTACATACATGCAAAACTGTCAGAAGTGGACACAAAATATAAAAAAAATATACGAACAAGCACAGGTAGAAGTACACGCAAACCTGCCAGAAGTGGACACAAAATATAAGAAAAACATACGAATAAGCACAGAGAGAAATACATGCATGACTGTCAGAAGTGGATATAAAATATAAGAAAAACATACGACCAAGCAGAGGTAGAAGAACATGCAAAACTGTCAGAAGTGGACACAACATATAAAAAAGACATACGAACAATGACAGGTAGAAAAACATGCAAAACTGCCAAAGTGGGCACAAAATATAAGAAAAACATACGAACAAGGACAGGTAGAAGTACATGCAAAACTGTCAGAAGTATACACAAAATATAAGAAAATCATACCAACAAGCACAGGTAGAAGTACATGCAAAACTGCCAGAAGTGGACATAAAATATTAGAAAAACATATGAACAAGGACAGGCAGAAGTACATGCAAAACTGCCAGAAGTGGACAAAAAATATAAGAAAAACATACCAACAAGGACAGGTAGAAGTACATGCGAAACTGCCAGAAGTGAACACAAAATATAAGAAAAACATACCAACAAGGACAGGTAGAAGTACATACATGCAAAACTGTCAGAAGTGGACACAAAACATAATAAAAACATACGAACAAGCACGGAGAGAAGTACATGCATGACTGTCAGAAGTGGACATAAAATATAAGAAAAACGTACGACCAAGCAGAGGAAGAAGTACATGCAAAACTGTCAGAAGTGGACATAAAGTATAAGAAAAACATACGAATAAGCACAGAGAGAAGTACATGCATGACTGTCAGAAGTGGACACAAAATATAAGAAAAACATACCAACAAGGACAGGAAGAAATACATGCAAAACTGCCAGAAGTGGACGGAAAATATAAGAAAAATATACGAACAATGACAGGTAGAAAAACATGCAAAACTGCCAGAAGTGGGCACAAAATATAAGAAAAACATACGAACAAGGACAGGTAGAAGTACATGCAAAACTGTCAGAAGTATACACAAAATATAAGAAAAACATACCAACAAGCACAGGTAGAACTACATGCAAAACTGCCAGAAGTGGACATAAAATATAGGAAAAACATATGAACAAGGACAGGCAGAAGTACATGCAAAACTGCCAGAAGTGGACACAAAATATAAGAAAAACATACCAACAAGGACAGGTAGAAGTACATGCGAAACTGCCAGAAGTGAACACAAAAT
Source organism: Criorhina ranunculi (assembly GCA_951813785.1). NCBI lineage: Eukaryota > Metazoa > Arthropoda > Insecta > Diptera > Syrphidae > Criorhina > Criorhina ranunculi. The sequence goes on along the minus strand of OX638384.1, from coordinate 50,657,704 downwards.
ATAAGAAAAACATACCAACAAGGACAGGTAGAAGTACATACATGCAAAACTGTCAGAAGTGGACACAAAACATAATAAAAACATACGAACAAGCACGGAGAGAAGTACATGCATGACTGTCAGAAGTGGACATTAAATATAAGAAAAACGTACGACCAAGCAGAGGAAGAAGTACATGCAAAACTGTCAGAAGTGGACATAAAGTATAAGAAAAACATACGAATAAGCACAGAGAGAAGTACATGCAAAACTGCCAAAAGTGGACACAAAATATAAGAAAAACATACGAACAAGCACAGGTGGAAGTTCATGCAAAACTGCCAGAACTGGACACAAAATATAAGAAAATCATACGAACAAGGACAGGTAGAAGTACATGCAAAACTGCCAGAAGTGGGCACAAAATATAAGGGAGACATACGACCAAACACACGTAGAAGTACATGCAAAACTGCCAGAAGTGGACACAAAATATAAGAAAAACATACGAACAAGCACAGGTGGAAGTTCATGCAAAACTGCCAGAACTGGACACAAAATATAAGAAAATCATACGAACAAGGACAGGTAGAAGTACATGCTAAACTGCCAGAAGTGGGCACAAAATATAAGAGAAACATACGACCAAGCACAGGTAGAAGAATATATGCAAAACTGCCAGAAGTGGGCACAAAATATTAGAAAACATACCAACAAGGACAGGTAGAAGTACATGCAAAACTGCCAGAAGTGGACACAAAATATAAGAAAATCATATGACCAAACACAGGTAGAAGTACATGCAAAACTGGCAGAAGTGGACACAAAATATAAGAAAAACATACTAACAAGCACAGGTAGAAAATACATGCAAAACTGCCAGAAGTGGACACAAAATATAAGAAAAACAGACGAACAAGGACAGGTAGAAGTACATGCAAAACTGCCAGAAGTGGACACAAAATATAAGAAAAACATACCAACAAGGATAGGTGGAAGTACATGCAAATCTGCCAGAGATGGACGCAAAATATAAAAAAGATATACGAACAAGCACAGGTAGAAGTACATGCAAAACTGCCAGAAGTGGACACAAAATATAATTAAAACATACCAACGAGCTCAGGTAGAAGTACATGCAAAACTGTCAGAAGTGGACACAAAATATAGAAAAGACATACGAACAAGGACAGGTAGAAGTACATGCAAAACTGATAGAAGTGGACACAAAATATAAGAAAAACATACGGACAAGCACAGGTAGAAGTACAGGCAAAACTGCCAGAAG
>OX638384.1:49998527-50025527 GCA_951813785.1 Criorhina ranunculi | reverse complement strand
ACAGAGTTTGTTGCCTAAAATTGACGAGTTTCGCTATTTGTTCGAGGGCTCGAAGGTGGATGTAATTTGCGTCTCCGAGACTTGGTTCTGGACTGATAATGACAATGGTGATAACAATAAATTGTTCGAGTTAAATGGCTATAGGCTCTTTCGAGCTGATAGGAGTAACCGTATCGGTGGTGGTGCTGCAATGTATATTAAAGAAGGGTTGAACTACAAGCCTCGATGCATTTCACCGGTTGGTTGCGAAATCGAATATGTATTTGTTGATTTACTCAACAGTAATGAAAAACTTCTACAGGGAACTGTGTACAGGCCAAATCGATCGATAAATTTAGCTCCTATTAAAAAAAAAAAAAAAAAGACATTGCTATTAGCAGCCCTAATATTGTAGTCTGTGGAGATCTTAATAGCGATTTGATAACTGATGATGGGTTATTAAATACTATGAGATCATTCAACATGTACCCTGTCAATCTTCGGACCCCAACTCATTTCTCCAGACATACGAGCACCCTTTTGGACGTATTCTTCGTTACTGACAGTAGTAAAGCGCTTTTTTATGATCAATTGTCTGCACCAGCTTTCTCAAGACATGACCTTATTCACCTCACATACGATTTTAACTTGCCTTCACCACTCGTTCGTTCATATAAATTTCGTGACTTTAAGAGCATTGACAGACTAGCACTTGAAAATAGTGTTGATAGTATTCCCTGGGAAAGTATTTTTTTCATGCCATCTTCAGATGAACAGGTAGAGTTCTTAAACACTAATGTTGTTAATCTTTTTAACGAGCACGTCCCTATTAAAACGAAAGTGTTCAGGACCACATCACAGCCTTGGTTCACTTATGACATTCGTCGGCTTTTGAATGAAAGGAACCAAGTTTATAATCGGTGGAAGCAATTTAAAATTGAAGAGGATCGTTATCGGTATCGCCTACTTCGTAACCAAGTAGTTGCAGCTATACGCAGAGAAAAGGCACGAGTTTTATCAAATCGGATGGTCACATCAGGGAACGGGCGGAGACTCTGGAATAGTTTGAGGAGTATGGGAATTGGAAGGCAAAAATCAGACCTGCCAATAAATATTGATTGTGATGAACTCAATTACAAGTTTATTTCCCAAGTTCCACAGCCATTGTCTGAACCTCCAACCCACACTTATGTAAATCACGCGCCTACAGGATTCAGCTTTTCCAGAGTTGAGCCCGCTGATGTGGTGGAAAGTTTAATATCAGTTAAATCTAATGCGGTAGGTTTGGATTACGTCCATCCTGTTTTTATTAAAGCGCTTCTCCCAAAACTTTTACCTTTCATTACACACCTGTTAAACACGATCCGTACAACTTCAAATTTTCCTGTACAATGGAAGGTCGCCAAAGTCATTCCCATTCCTAAAGGGAGGAGCAGAAATGAGTACAGGCCCATATCAATACTCCCATTTCTTTCCAAAGTATTTGAGGGAGTAATTCAAAAACAGATTAATACCTGTCTGAATGATAGAGACTTTCTTTCCAATTTTCAATCCGGCTTTCGTCCCAAGCGCAGCTGTACAACTGCAATCTTAAATGTTGTTGATGATATAAGAAGCGCAGTAGACAGTGACCAGGTTACTTTCCTGGTACTCCTTGATTTCTCGAAGGCATTTGACTCAATAAGCCACTCAGTACTATGCGAAAAATTATCAAATCTGTATGATTTTGCACCAGAAGCTGTGAAATTATTTTTTTCTTATTTATCGGGTAGAAAACAAGCTGTTGCAATTGGAGAAAAAACATCGAGACTTTTAAGCTTACGGCAAGGTGTCCCATAGGGTTCAATCTTGGGGTCACTTCTTTTCTCTATGTATATAAATGAAATTCCTGATGTTGCTGATCAATCTTTTATACACATGTACGCCGACGATGTTCAGTTATATAAAAGCTGCCCTTTGGGACTCATCGAGCACTGTGCCCAGTCCTTAAATGAAGACCTTCAGAATATTTATAACTGGTCGCAAGTCAATAGCTTAGTATTAAATCCTGATAAATCTAATGTCATAGTTATTTCAAAGAAATTGGTGGACTTATCGTACTTCCCTCAAATTTATCTTAACAATGCTCCTATACAATTTGTTGATAGTGCAAAAACTTAGGAATTATTTTTAATAGAAACTTAACCTGGAAAGACCATATTAATTCCATTGTTGGCCAAGTATATGGTGCTCTTCGAGTGCTTTGGACCACAGAAGATTTTACTCCTCTAAAAACACGCAAAATGCTTGCCAAGACATTAGTTGTACCAATCCTTACATACGGATGTGAAATCTTCAGCAAATGTGATGCTGTGAGCCAGAGAAAGCTTAATGTGGCATATAACAACATTGCGCGATATATTTACAGTTTAGGAAGATATGATCATGTTTCGAGATTCTCTCAAAGTATCTATGGTATGTCATTTGATAACCTTTTAAATTTCCGAACACTCCTGTTGTTATTTAATATAATCCAGACCCACAAGCCTTCTTATCTGTACAACAGACTTCAGTTCTCAGCATCAAACAGACTCTTGCAACTCAATGTTCCTCGGTTTTTATGTATGACATCTGAAAAGCAATTTTTCGTCAATGCCGTTCGCTTATGGAACTCTCTACCACCCACTTTTAGAAGGACAAGTAATTTGACGGAATACAGAATGCGATTGCAATTATTCTACTCTACATCTCCCTAGTTTTTAATTGCTAAATCTTTGCCCGAACCAACACAATTTTTTATTTTTATTTTTCTTTTAACCTATGCTTGCAGCTTTTCTTTGTTCTTTGTTTTATTTTCTCCTTTACTCTTTGTATATATTCTGCTTGTTAAATTTGTTATTATTTACGTTTGTAATTTTTGTATCTTTTTTTAATTTTTATAATTTTTTTTGCCAAGCTTCACAAATTTATAAGATGTTGTATCTTAATGTGTCAGCATATTAATAATAAATGAAATGCTATGTGGGATAAGTTGTTGTTGCATTTAACATGCAAATTGCTTATCCTCGATGTCATTTTTTTCACCAATCCCATACGGGATACCAAAAAAACACACCTATTAAATAAACATGTTCCTTGGACTATCTACAGAGTTGTAAATTATAAATTTTGGTGATGTCATGAAACAATTTTAACAAACCTAATACAGCCTGTCCATTCTCTTATGTGCGCACGTTTTACACATTTTAATTTGTAAGAGAAAAAGCAACAACAAATACAGCAATAAAAAATAAAAATAAAAGAGAACGAAGAAAAAGAGAACAGTAAAGGGAATAATATAGTCCGTTTCAAATCAAAAGCGACATGGAGAGCTGCACAAAGAGAGCATCGAACATTTCCTTCTCTTTTATTCCCTGGAAAATGACATTTACGAATCGGCTAAACTTTCTCGATTTCCTTTCAGATTTTATCCTATCGATTTTTACTTATATGTACACCTACCTGTTTAACTTGGAAAAAATCTAACTCCGATGAACAAACCACTTTATTGGTGCACACCCCTTTTTGTAACAACATTTAACTACTTCTTGCACTAATTGTGTGTGTAATGAAAGAGTTCCATAAATAAATATATGAAGGTACACATTAACATAAAAAGAAACACGCTGCTTTAATTTTTTCAAATTTTCAAATTCATATTTTCGAGTCAAACACATATAAGCAAAAAATATTTTCTTCTTTTCAACGCCATAACTGAGAAGTAAACAGTTTCAAAAAACGTGTTATAGTCCGTTTCAAATCAAAATCGAAAAACTCGGGCAGGTTTTCTCTTTTCCAGTGATCCTCTCTTGTGTACACACAAAACAGGAGAAAAATCGTCGATCGTCAACGCCTACTGATGAGATCCTTGAATACGATTAAGCTAAATTTATTGAAAAGATAGAGTTGAGTCTATGTTGCCAAATGTGAAAACTGAGTGTAGAGAAAAGGCGTGAAGTATGGATTATTATTTTTTTCAGTGAACATGGTAATGACACGTTTTTTGAAACTGTTTACTTCTCACTTATGGCGTTGAAAAGAAAAAAGAATGTTTTGCTGATGTGAGTTTGACTCGAAAATATGAATTTGAAACTTTGAAAAAATAAAGCAACATGTTTCTCTTTATGGAAATGTGTACCTATACATTTATTTTTTGAACCCTTTTTAATTACGATACAATTATTGCAAGAAGTACTTAACTGTTGTCACAAAAAGGGGGTGTGCACCAATAAAGTAGTTTATTCATCGGAGTTCGATTTTTTCCAAGCTAAACAGGTAATTGTACGTGTAAGTAAAAATCGATAGGATAAAATCTGAGAGGAAATCGAGAAAGTTCAGCCGATTCGTACATGCCATTTTCCAGTCAATAAAAGAGAGCACAATCTTCGATGCTCTCTCTGTGCAACTTTCCGTTTCAAATCAAAAGCGACAAACTTGCGCAGGATTTTTCTTTTCCAGTCATCCTCTCTTGTGTACACACAAAACAGGAGAAAAATCGCCAATCGTCAACGCCTACTGTGTTATTGTTGTTGTTTTTCCCTTCTCATGAGAGCGGTGGCTTGATACTGTACGTGTGTCTTTTGCATGTATAATTGCCTATGTGTTGACTTGACTTTCAATTGCGATTATTACCTTTATTACCATTCTGCAAATTTACAGAGAAAGACCTTTCTAACGGTATATAATTTATGAAAATCGGTTCAGTAGAATCGTCGTAAATGGTACCGAAAGTTTCGATGTTCACGTATTAATATATAGATGATATAAGATGTTAAAGATGCTAAGTTTTGCTTTACTTCAATTGATGCCCTCTTTTCTTCCATCAGAAAGACTGCCTTCGTTAAATACAGATTGACTGCTTCGAATTGTTGGTTTATTTCCTCGGTACTGCGCTTGAAAAGATTGGCTGTTGAATCGGCAATGGAGCTTTGTTTTTGTAACAACTCCGCCATATGATGCTCATTCTCATGTATGGTAGTTATTTGATCTTCTATACGTTGAGCATCATCCTGATCTAAAATACCAAACAACTATGTGCCAAGGTAACCACAATATCAAACGGAGATCTTGCCATTCTGATTCTCTCATATTTTGGCCCGCGGAACGTGTGAAGCAGGTCATTGTTATGCTATCGATGTAACTCGGTGCTTCAATGTTTGTATTGTTGGCTTGCAGTATACTTGATGAACCATGTCATTTGTGCAAATTCCCTCCATTTGTTCGATATATGACCTTATTTTCCCGAACTCTTGCCAGTAGGTTGTCAGATTGTAGTACACATATATTTTCCAAAATTTATTAACGGCGCTAATCCGGCCGATGTCTTCAAAATATATACCCACTGCATCATCCAGGGTCTTTATTACAATTTGCTGAATGATGTTGGCATTATTAAGAATATGCAAAGTAGTGCTGCTAGCATGTCACGCTTCGATATTTTCTTTTTTGTACGAATAGTAGTTTTTTCATTCTCCGTGTTCTAAACCGGGCGTTTTTTAACATCTTGTATCATATCTTCCTTCTCAACTGCAACTTCTACAGGAAGAGGGCATAAGTTTTGCACGGCCCGTTGGTATTAACCTGTCGGTGTCTTCACACTAGCTACGCGTACTAAGCCATCGCTTCCGGGGTAAACCGCTTCAACTCGACCCAATTATCCATCGCATCGGGGGCACATTTGATTCTTTGATGACAACCAATGTCCCAGGTTTTAAATTCTGCGATTCAATTTTCCATTTCATTCTCTACTGTAGCAGCTGTACGTATTCTGCAGACCATCGCTTCCAAAAATGTTGTTAAATATACATAATTTGCCGAAACTTACTGATATTACTCAACTTGCAGTCGGTAACATCTGGTTCGGGCAACGCTGTAAGTGGTGCTCCAATCAAAAAATGCCCCCGAGTAAAGACTCCTAGATAGTTTGGATCGGATGTTAGAGGAGTTAACGGGCGCGAATTTAGAATTGCTTCTTTCTGTATTATTACTGTTAACAATTGGTCGTATGTCAATGATGATTCGCCGAGGTAGCGAATTAATAAAGTTTTTGCTGATTTTACAGCGGACTTCCAAAGCCCTCCGAAGTGCGGTGATCGAGGTGGAATGTACTTCCAATTTACACCATTCTTTAGACACGCTGCACATAGGAGTATTTGCATGGAAAACCTGGCCAAAAAGGGTTTTATTTAGCTTCACTTTTTGCTTTGTTTCAAATCTTGCAATCGATTTTAAACACTCTTCCCGATGAGCTAGAGACTTGAAACTTCAAACATAGCTCAGAATCGGTAGACAATGTAATATAGGGTGTCTAATGTCATTATAAATCCAAGATGGCGGACAAATTGCTATGTATTAACAAGGGAATTCTTTGATCCACAGTACTGTAAAGAGCACGTAGGAGCAACCAATTTTTGTTGCATTGACTTAAGAAATACTTAAACTATTTTATAAACTTATATTCATTGCCCAATAACAGGCTATACTAAACCAAAATCATTAAAACTTATAAAATAACTTAAAAAAATATAATGTTTTGATACAAAAGTTCTAAGTTCAAATTGAAACAAAAAACACCGCCTAATATTTCCAAATTTCAATTGAAATTGTAAAAACGTATCTGAAGCAGAATTCTCCATTTAAATTTTTTTAATTTCTATCACAACACTTCGATATAACTTATTGAACAACACTTACCAAAGTAGCACGCATTGAAATAAAATTGCAGTAGATGCAACTGTTAACTTTGAACTCCTTTTTTTCACAACACACGATCTTAAACAAAAAAAAACAAGAACAGCATATTGACGCATGTGTATTTAGCTCCCGCTTTATCAAGCTTTAAGTTGTCAATTTTACTTTTCAGAAAATCGACTTTTGGCCAGGTTTTTGATCAAAATACTCCTATGTGCGCTGATTCAATGTTTGACTGAACGTCCTCAGTATTAATAGCATTTCGTAAATCAGCACGTTCGTTTTTTGCACCTACAAAATTAATGGCATTGTCACAAAATATAGTATGGCATAAGCCTCTTCTGCCAATAAACCTTTTTAAAGCGTAGATAAACGACTCTGCGGAAAGATCTCCAACTACCTCCATGTGCACGGCCTTTGTAGAAAAACACACAAATACAGCTAAATATGATTTAGTAGGACCCTTGCCTCTGATCTTGTAGTGGGTTTTTACGGGGCCACACAAATCGACTCCACAGTAATAAAATGGCCGGGAGGGAGTTACTCTTTCCTTTGGCAAATTACCCATCATCTGTTCAATGGGCTTTGGATTTGATCGAAAGCATTTAATGCAATGGGATACTATCTGTCGCGCCATCCTGCCAACACTTAAAATCGAATAGTCCGAAGCGCTGCGTGTATGTGCGTTTGATGCAAATGGGTTAGAAGCAATTTTGTTATGTAATTATTCTTCGGTAGTAAGACCTGCTGCTTAGCATCATCCACAATTGATGCATTTTTTAATCTTCCACCAACTCTTATTAGCTTAGTTTTTTCATCAAAAAACGGCGCCAGCGATGCTATACTGGAGCCCTTATGCACATTTGCACCCCTCTGCAGAGAACAGAAGTCATCTGAAAATGCCTTTCTTTGAACATATACCCAGATGAACTGAGTTCCACGTTGAAGTTCTTCGACTGTTAGCTGACCTCCATTTCTAAATGACTTATGCTTTCTGAAATTATTATAAAATCGAAAGCAGTATGCAAATATTTTTTGGAGTGAATAAAAGGAATTTCTATGATTGACTTGTTCAATTAAATTTTCGAATTGAACTGTTGACGCTGCTAACACAGTCTTCTTCTTTCGCTTTCTGGAATGTCTTCTGGAAGAACATACTGCACCACTTCCCATGACTTGTCATCAGCGGTAAGAAAGTCTGGACCATTGAACCACACATGAGACCTAAGGAGTGTCTGAAGGTTCAGTCCTCTGGATACAAAATCAGCTAGATTGAACTCTTCCTTAAAATAATTCCACTGTTCTATTTCCGAATTTGCCTAAATTTTTGCTACTCTATTTGCAACATATGTTTTCCATGTATAAGAAGGTGCTCTAATCCAAGCTAATACTGTAGTGGAATCTGTGTAATAGCACACCCTGTTAATTTTCTTAGATAACAGTTGCAGCAACCTTGCTACTAGCTCTACCATGAGAACCGCTCCTTGCAGTTTCAAACGCGCTATAGTCGTAGCCTTTAAGGGCCCGACTCTCGATTTCGAGCACAGCAGTTCTGAATGAATCTTTCCTTTGTTATTAATGGACCTGAGGTATACACATGATCCAAACGCATTAAGACTACTGTCTGTCTGAACTACATGCAGATCAAGCGACTTTGCTAAGGGAAGCGACACATAGCGCGGAATGCTTAACTCATTAAACATGGATAATTCACGTAGATAATTTAGCCACTTGTTGGCCTGCTCTTGGGGAAGTTGATCATCCCAAGCTAGCTTTGTTTTCCATAGTTCCTGCAGGAACAGCTTTCCACGAACTACAACGGGTCCATGTAATCCTAATGGATCAAATAGCTTGGCTAGATCGGCAAGTACAGTTCGTTTGCACACTCGATCAAGCAACTTGTTGGTATGAGACCAAAATCGAACTTAAACATAAATGTATCAGAAGAGGGATCCCAAATCAGTCCTTACGTTTTAATCACTTCTGATTGATGAAAGGTGACAAGCTGCTCTTTGTGTTCTTCCGGAATCTTCTTTAATATTTGTGGGTGGTTGGCACAAAACTTTCTTAGCTCAAAGTTACCCAATTTCAACAGTTGGCAAATTTCATCTAATAGTTTTTTGGCATCTTCGATATTCTCTGCGTCCGCAAGGCAATCGTCGACATAAAAACCCTTCTTTATAACCTGCGCAGCTCGGGGAAATTTTGCTTCGTTATTATCTGTGAGCCGTTTCAAACATCTTGTAGCTAGGTATGACGCCGATGGTATATTCGCAATGGAAGATCGTGTTGCGCTCTCCATAGAATTAATTGCAGCATTCTTTCAGCGGATTCTACTGAAATTTGTCGGTATATCTTGCTTATGTCTCCCTTGAAAACATATCTATGCATTCGAAAGTTGGCTACAATGGAAAACAAATCTGGTTGGACTGTTGGACCAATCATCAAAATGTCGTTGAGTGAATGCCCAGACGTGCTTTTCGCTGATGCATAGAATTCTTCCTCAGCTTTGTTGATGAACTTTCGGGTTTCATTACGCAATGATGAGGAATTACGTATTGGGTACTGGATATTTAATTTTCGGCTATTGGACTCATATGTCCCAGCTCTTCGTACTCTTCCATGAACCTGACGTACGCTGCTTTAAGTTCCCCATTTTTATCTAGTTTTCTTTCCAGTGGAAGATATCGTTTTCTCGCCATTTCACGAGTCTCTCCTAGGAAAATTGTTGGCTCTTCCTTAAATGGCAGCCGAACTACGAATTGACCACTTGCATTTGTTTTCGTATTATCTCTAAAGTGTGCCTCACACTCGTGCTCCTCTTTGCTCATGGTATTTACAGGAGCATCATGGCATTCTGTTTCCCAAAACTTTCGTACAAGCTTATCTAACGACGAGAGCGTAGGGCTCGTTGCCACATGACAGTGTGCCGCTTTCTCATTCACAATCGCGCTTTCAGCCACAATCCATCCCAATTTGGTGTTGCGCAACATTGGAAGTTCGTTTGAAATTCTGAATTCTCCGGTCATGAGCAAGTCGAAGAACAAGTCAGCTCCTAACAACATATCAATATGCTGAGCTTTGGAATAGGAAGGATCCGCAAGTTGCACATGTGGTGGTATCTTCCACAGTGGTGCATCTATTTCATGAGATGGTGGATAATCGCTGATTCGAGGCATGATGCTTGCCTCAATCGTTGACCTTTATGATGAGGTTTTTGATTCTATTGTTACATTAGTAACGAATTCGGCTTAACATTCCTTAGCCCCAATACCACTGATGGGGATATCCATCCGGTGTTTTTTAAGGCCTAACTCGTGAGCACACGATGTTGTTATGAAATGAAGCTGTGACTCGGAGTCTAACAATACACGACAGGGAATTTGTGTACTACAAGAGAAAATGACATTGATCACCCCTGGGGCAAGATAAACATGACGTTTTCTTAATCCTACCGCAGCATTTGCAAAGGAATTTGAAGGCTGCTTGTCTTGACTATTTAAACTATTGACCGACTTACCAACTTCATGACTCTGCGTAACCGCTTTGCGGACTGGCTGCTGACCACCTTCCCTTTTTTGATGCTGGGGCTGAGCTGGCTTGGAATAGTGTTGCTGGTTCTGGTTCTGATAGAGCAATGTGTTATGTTTGCCATTGCATTTCTGACAACCTCAACACTGGCATGATTGGGAATAATGGCCCACTTTCAGGCAATTTCTGCACAGTTGAAATTTACGCACCGCCTTTTCCCGATCTTCACCTGTAAGACTTAAAAATTTCGTACAATTAAAGATTTGGTGTTTACCTGAACTGCAGATAACACAGTTTGACACCTCCAGTCTTCTCTCTGCTGCTACGAATGATGTTTTTCTTCTTTCTTCTCGGCCGTTGATCGCTTCTAGTGTCTGGAATCTTGCCTCCAAGAATTTCAGGAACACAGTTAAAGTTGGGCTGCTTCTCGGATCGTCTAGGGCTTGTTCAAACAGCATATGGCTCTCCTTATCAAGTTTGTGCAGCAAACTTCGTACTTTTTTTTTGTACGAAGGCAAGTTGAATTTTCGGTGGTGGTTAGCATCGCTTGCCACGTTGAAGGTTCCGGGTTCTACTGATGTCAAGAACAATTAATGTCAGGAAGTTGGAAAGAAATATAGTGAATTATAAGCGGTGCCAACCACAAAATAAGACAAAAAAGAAAAATAAGAATAAATAATAAACCCATGATCGTACGTCGCACAGTGGGGTATTTGACCGATTTAGCTGGCCAAAATTATTTATGTTGTTTAATTGATTCAAATCGTATTGTAGAACAGTATATTAACAAAAAAAATACCAAAACATGTATTTCGGTACAAAATATTTATTAGTCCTGTATAATGCAAAATGTTTTTTATTTTATTTTTTTTATTTATTTATTTATTCCATGAAATGCTTACACATTAAGATAAAGTATCTTATAAATTAGTGACAAGCTTGCAAATGATTTGATAACTTTTAAATTTTAAATGAAAGCTACGTTATTTAGTGAGAAAGAGCAAGTAAGGCAATGCAACAAAACGAAAGAAAGATAAAAGTAATGAATAGAATTATGTTCTTTTAAAATAATTTTTTAACTCATGTTTAAGTCGTGTTGTGTCATCAATTCTTCTAATAAACGCGGCAAAGAGTTCCAGAGTCAGACAGCATTAATGAAAAATTGACGTTCGGACGTAAGGGATGAGTAACGTGGATGGATTAACTGGCTAGATCTGGTTGAGGATGCCATTCTAATGCGTTCATAGAGATAAGAAGGTTGATGGGATAACAGGAGGTTAGAAAACAGAGTAAGGGTGCGAAGCTGGAGGAGATTGGCCTAAACTCATCTCCTTTAGGTGTTTTGGGAACGGGTATTACTTTCGCCACTTTCCATTGCGTTGGAAATTCACCTGTTGTCAGGATGGTATTAAAAATATGTGTAATATAGGGTAATAAAACAGGCAAAAGCGCTTTAAGAAAAACGGGATGTATCTCATCAAGACCAATTGCGTTTGACTTGATAGAAAGTAAACCTTTCACTACATCAGCACCGTTTACTCCAGTAAAACTGAAACAAGGACTAGAGACAGTTGGAGACGGGAAGCTAGAATATCTCGAGCCAGGGGAAGCGCCACTTGTAGGTAGTGTAGATTTTGACGACGAAGACACAAATTTTCGATTAAGTTCGTTGCAGTCTACCTCATCAGTGCTATTAGGATTAGACTTGCCAATACCGATGCTTCGGAGGTTAGTCCACAGTTGTTTTCCCCCCATGGAAGGATTCAGTCGATTGGAGTAGGCGTGGCATTTTGCTGTACGAATCTCTAGGACAACTTTGTTGCGTAAAGAACAGTAGTTTCGACGGGGTTCACTTAACCGGAAACGCTTCCAGAGGTTATAGACAGAGTCACGTTGTTGCATAAGTTGGCGAATACGGTTAGTGAGCCAAGGCTGTCTCTGCGGTTTAGTGGTTTTCGTAGTTAATGGCACATGCCTGTTATACAGATTTACTAAGTTTTTGTTTAAGAATTCTACCTGAAGACTGGATGATGGTATGCAATAGATGGTTTCCCAATTTACGCTCATGACATGTTCGTGCAGTAAAGGATAATCAATGTTCTTAAAATCCCTATATTTGAACGTTTCGACTACTGGTGATACCTTAAAATCAAATACAAGATAAATCAGATCATCCTTGAGAAACCTGGTGCTGACAGTTGATCGTAAAGCCTCACTTTCTTCAAGTTATTAACCCAAAATACATCCAACAGAGTGGGGAGGTGTTCAGAGAAATGTGTTGGTGTAGTGACGTTAACTGGGGATAAGTTAAATGCACTCATACTTTCAATCAGATCATTTTCGTCCAATAGATTGCAGTTAAAATCTCCACACAGGGATTTCTTCCAATAGTGCTAAGAGAGGGTTTATATTGATGTTTCTATTAGGCCTGTAAACTGACCAACCAGAAGCTTACCTTCGTCGCCGACTAAGTCAACAAACAAATAATCCATCTCGCCACCAGGCTGGGAGGAACATAAACGTAAATTGCTACACCAGCGCCTACTCGGTTCATTCTATCAGAGTGGAAAACTCTATATCCCCTTAGACGGCACATGATGGTCTTAATACTATCAGTGAGCCAAGTTTCAGATACACAGATAACATCAACATTAGATTCCTCAAACAGATCTCGAAATTCATCGATTTTTGGCAATAAACTTTGTGCATTTATATGCACAACATGAAGACCAGATTTTTGGTTTCTCAAAACCTTAACCATTAAACGTAAATTACCATTATGCCTCACTGCTGGAATATCAGCAATCTGCTGATTGGTACTCATAAGAAAAACAAAATTAAAAGATAACACAACAAGATTAAATTAACAATTGTATAGAAATTTATAGAAATTTAAGAAAGAAAATATATAATTACTAAAATAATGTACTTCAAAAGAAAAGAATTACTATATAAATATGTAGGTTATCGCAGCTCCTGCACTATAAATCATCATTTGATCCGGCAATCCCGTCTAAGACCTCAATGCAGTCAACTTAAACAGCTGGTTCGTTGGAGTGACGTTTAATGTACACGGACCCACGTGCTGTGTGAACCGAAGCCAGTTGTTTACATTTTTTTAATTTTAAAATGTAGTTGTACTTTGTTAAACTCCCACGCAGATATATAAAACTACTGGATTCAAGTCCCAAGTTTCGTGAACAGAGTTCCGTCTTGTGTTGCTTCCGAAAGAGAGCATTCGATTTTAGGACAAAGTTTTTGTCAAACGGCGAGTTGAATTTTACGGATATTGCGGAATCGTTTGAAGTTCCTTTGGGACGAGTGCGGTAGATACTCTTTAACGTGGGCGGTTGAATATTTATTCAGTGACAAAGCAAATTAAAAAGTGTTCGCAAGTTTTCTTCCGACGAGTATGGAACGGCAAGCAAGAAGGCATCACTTGCCAGCATTCGGTTTTCCAGTGCATTAAGTGATTTATTACAATCGGAAAGTGCAGCCGTCTTCTCAGCAAGCTTTGTTTAGGTGTCAGTGCACTCTTTGTTGACATTATTTTATGAGAGTCGGAGGTCAGTTAATTCGGATTTTAGTGATTCATTAACGGAATTAGTGTTTGATAGTGTAGACTCCAATTGAGTGACTCTGTTGTTAATGCAACTAATGGTAGATTTTAATTCGCTGATTTCTTGATCAACTTTTTCTGATATTTTCGTTTCAGATTCAGACATTCTTTCGGACATTTTTGTAGATAACAAGGAGATAATAAACTCACTTTGTTTGTTGAGACGTTCATCCATTTTCTCCCACATACGGCTGTCATCTTCCATAGATTTTTGTATTGGTTTCGGGAGCGGGGAACACATGGAATTGAAAGGTGAATCAGTCTTGCTCCTCGTACGGGATACAGTTCGTTTTGGTGGCGGAGACATCAGAGAGTGTGTATGTGATGTGAGTATACGGCTTTTATGTGTATACAGTTAGTAAATGTTGGAATACACAACAAAATGCGATGAAAGTTAAAATTTAAGTTTTATTTAGCACTTTTACTTAATGATTATGTAAGTTAATTCACTTAAAGCACGGCACGCTGGTGTAATGGATATTATGATCAAAATAAAGATAGTATAAACTTTTTTTTGGTCGTAAAATCAAAGATGAGAATGCAAGATTCAATTATACGTCTACTCGGTAGCTCTCATTTCTCCGAATGTAGTAAGGCAATCATCATAGTTCACAAGGTAGTTTTCAATAAATTCTGGTATTTCTTCAAATGTTGATACATTTTGTCGCTGCATTTTATCAATTTACTGCTAAGGAGTCATAACTTTAACTCCTGAAGATCCTTTTTAGAAGAAAGTCAAAATAAATGAAAATAAACACAAGAGCAAACTCTACAAGTTTAACAACGACAAACCAGTGGCGATTCTTCTCAGTTGACTACTTTGGCGCCGCCAAACCAATGATTCTTTAACTTTTAACATGTTTAAGCATAAAGTCATTTTAGTAACATTAACATTACATAATACAATAAAAAAAACTCTGCACAGAATACACAACACTGCACGAACCAATTTGAATTCAAAAATTTCGCGCGTGCAATACAAGACTCGCATGCGAGAGATTTTGCTAATACTCTGGGTTGGCTCTAATTGTAGTCGCAAACCGATTCCATACAAACTCAGCTACCCTCCCTGCCGCCCGCTACACCGCGTTGTTAGCTTTCGTAGAAGATGTATCAATGAGAAGTTGGCGCTACGAAAATCGCCAATGATGACACTTTTGCATTGCCTGAGGGATGATGGGTATACATATCCACACACACACATCCACGGTTTGGAAGTGTGGCTATGGCTACTACGATACGAGTAGATGATCGTCGCCGCCAATTTTTTTTGTTTTGATTTTAGCGGCATAATTTGTGAAAATTGATTGAGTATAGGAAAATGTTCCCGAAACAAATGTTTCCAGCAATTTGGCTCTTATATCAATAGAAAAGGAGTACCTGGTGGAGTTAAGGAAGAGCCAAGAGCGTAGACTTTCACGATCAGGTCATCGAACATTTTTATCCGTCGAACGACGAATTGAATTTATATATAAATAGCGGTTAAATAAGTTTTGCTTATGCTTATATTTCTTACTAATAAAACCATTGTTTTAATTTTTTTTTTTTGTAGAAAAACTTATTAAGATCCTGGAGCCAACCCAAAACTAAGCACCAAGAATCGCCACTGCGACAAACGTATCTACATTTCGGAAAAGCGCGGGTTTTCGCGGCTGTTCTTTAAATGAGTTTAAAGTAGAGACAGTGATCTTTATATTAAGACCTGAATTACTGCCGGGAAGCACCCTGAAGTACAACAAATAGCTTCGAGTTTGTTAAGGTTAGGAAAAGAGAAACGACTACAAGACGTCTTTTTCTAAATATTTCTATTTAGGACAAAATTATAACAATAAGAAAAGAAGTTTGTGAAATAATCAGCTTCACACTATCCATGATGCTTAATTACAAGATTTACACACACAAAATATAGCCACCTTTCGAAAATTAGAAATTGAATAAAAACAAAACGAACCTGTGTCTAACGCAACGAGTGCCTTCCGAATTGTGAGAGTAGCGGGCAATTAAAAGCTAACAGAGATGCGGAAGGGCATGTATATTATCTGTTGACTATCTAACATTAACGGGACGCCTGATACCACCAAAACCGGCATCAATTCGTCTGATGGATTAATTATGTTGAAAAGAATTTTATTTTGTAAGGATTAGTTACTAGTGTATAAAAAAAAACAAATTTGAACCTTTTAAGTTATATTTCATTGTTTAATTCACATTTTACTAACTCAAATTAAAAACTGAATTCATGTTCATGGCAACATTTATATACATTACTCTGTTTCAATTGATTTGTTATTTCTTTTTTTTTCAATTAGCTTAAACAAAATAGTTAGAGTTTTTATTATTATTATTATTACTTATTACCAAGTAATTACAAATTACAGGTTAATATTTACATGGTTAAGACACTAGCTGCAGGGACTTTCGGCTCTTGTGTGTTATTATTATTATTATCTTTATGTGATAGGAGTTCTTAAATGGTAATGTTAGTGGTTGTTAAAAATTTATATAAGTTTTTGGGATTTGGATATATATATTTATATATATCGTGTTTTTAATTATGTTGTGTATGGTAGGTCTTAAGGCTGTACAATTCTCCAATATATGCGATAGATCAAATCTTTCTGCATGTAGGGCAATTTGGCGGTATGTTTTTTGTAAGCAGATGTTGGTGAGTAGCAGTAGTGTGTCCCAGCCCAGCCGCAACCGGACAAAGTTTGAAATTTTGATTTTTGAGATGTTGGTGGGATATTGGGGGTGGCATTTGTTAGTGTTTATTTTTCGTGTAATGATGTTGGTATGAGTTCCATTCAAGAAACTGATGAGAATTGTATCAGTATTGAGTTCCTTAAGTCTGGTTTGATGAAGATGTTGAAGCTGAACACTGGTACATTTTTAGTTGAGCTAGCTGCATGGTCGGCAAGTTCGTTCCCCTGGATGTTTTTCAAATGGTACGGCATTTAATCTAAAAGTCTGATGTATCCGATGAATCCTCACTTTTTGCATTTGAACTCTCAGTGTAAGGCATATTCGGTGAAAAAATAAGATCCAAAACTTCTTTCACTTGTTTCGGAAGTTGTCGGTAGCTGGTTGTTAATGGATCTGATGTTATCAGCATTATATAAAATTAAAGTTGCTTCCACTGAAGTAAGAGCAATTTTCCTTTCTATTTGGGTAACAGTATTTTTTGCAGCTTGTACAACTTTATAGGGAGGAAATCTTTCAGTATCCTTGGGCCTTATAACATTGTACTTACTTATACATTGTAAGGTTAGCTTTAAGAGCTGAAAGAGCTTCTTCCCCTACTTTTTGCTCCGAGGATGGTGTCCAGAATGACTGGGCGGAATAAAATGGATTGGAACGGCACAAGATGGAATAGAACACGTGGTTGGACTGGGGGTACGATTATGAGGTACGGTAGGGTTAGGTGGTTGGGTCGGTTGGATGGAAACAAAATAGAATGTAACATGAAGGAGTGAAATATCTATGCCGAAACCATGGAACCGATCGAACTCAAATTTTCAGGCAATCTTAGGTATTGACCCGAGATTGTTTCTGTAAAGTTTGGTCAAAATCGGTCAACAATAAACATTAGTGGGATATAATGCCTCAAAAAAAAGCAGCCATCGGGAGGAAAACCCCTCAGCAAAAGCAATCAGAGACCATCTGGGCGACAGAAACGCCAGAACAACGCGGAAATTATTAAGCATTAAACCGTGCACGTAATGAAGAAACAAGAGCGGCGGAAACACCCGATCAACACGAATCACGCATTGGCCAAGTTCGACTTAGAGCTTCTACTTCCACAGCAGCTGAAGAGCCCGGCCAGCGTGAATCGCGCCTTGATGACATGCGCTTGAGTAAAGCACATTTAAGAAAAAGAATTTATTTCTATTTGCGTTGAAGTTCAACAAGCAGCCACCCGGAATGTGTTGTTCGAATGGAAAAGTCAAATTTTTACCGCTGGAGCCGACACGTTTTCAAAGCAGCCATAGACAGAATGCCATCGGACGACTACAAAGTTGTAATAAGAGCTGACAAAACATCGTCTGGTGAACACTAAAGACGCTTCAATGCACCAACGATCGACGAAGTGGCAATTTGTATGGTCGGCACTGAATTCAATCAGCGTGACATTATTATTCAGAAGCGAAACACATCTCTGAAACGTGTTACGAAAACGCACCGGTCGTATGATGCCATAGGTTAGGTTAGGTTGTAGGGGTGGCTGCATTTATGAACAGCCTCACTCGGATCTCGAAGGATCCATTGTGTTCCCCGGTGTGGTGTGGGAAACCTAAAATATATGGAATTATTATTTTAACGTGAAAACGGTTTACTGGGGCATTCTATGGAAAAGTATGACACAAAAAAGATTTCTGACTTCCAGTACAGCTAGAAACTTGAAATTTTGTGTACAGGTATGACCTCATTACCCCAAAAAATTGTGACATCCTAAAATATCCCCCTCTAACCCCCTAAAAAGGGGGTAAAACTGAAATCGTAAATCCGATTAAATGGCAATTTGGTCAACTTACAGTTATAAATTTGGAATTCAGTAATTTACCTCTAGTTGTATTTCAAGGCCTACCCATGTACCGAGCTTCAAGTTCTTAGGGCCACTAGAAGTCCCTCAAATGGAAATAGGCACGTCGTGGCACGAAAAAGATCTCGGACTTCCGGTACCGTTTGAAACTTGAAATTTGGTGTGCAGGTAGGTCGTACCTCACATATATCAAAAAAGTTGCGACTTCTTCAAATATCCCCAAAAGGGTTATAATCAGGGGAAAAATTGCTCCTTCATCCAATAAAATAGCAATTTGATTAGTTTACAGTTATAAATTTCAGACTTTTTGTAATTTTTCCTTGGATTCTAAGGCCTAGCTATCATCTTCCTACGTTCATTTGCAAAATGTTAATTAATGCAAACTATTGGCATCACTTGTAATGGTCAGATTTTGCACTACACTATCTTCCTTAGTAGAACTGACAAATGTACATAGGTCTTGATAATTTGATCATATATGTATTTGATCACCATCTACACTTGCCTTCGTGACACATGTGTTCCATTACCGAACATCTGGCTCCACCCTGCTAGCTCCCCTGGGTTTGCCACTTCATTACGGAACACACGTATCGGATCTGGCACATAATCGAACAAATAATTTTTTTGCATGAAGCTGATCAGCCCATATCGTTAAATACATAATGAGGATCGGACGATAGACCCGCAAAATTAAGCGATATTATAGTCTATGGTATTCCAAGCCTAGTGCTGTGGTCTCTGGAGGGGGGAATCTCGCGACGGGCCCGATAGGGACCAGCCGACCAGCGTTCCTTATCACTGATCAGGCGATATATCCGCAAGAGACATTGTCTTTGTATTGGTAAGATCTCTGAGCATTG
This sequence comes from Criorhina ranunculi, assembly GCA_951813785.1. Classification (NCBI taxonomy): domain Eukaryota; kingdom Metazoa; phylum Arthropoda; class Insecta; order Diptera; family Syrphidae; genus Criorhina; species Criorhina ranunculi. The sequence goes on along the minus strand of OX638384.1, from coordinate 50,006,287 downwards.
GTAAAACGGGGGAGAGACCCAAAACCGATTTTGGGACATAGTGTTCCAAACTGGGAAGAAGGCCTAAAGCCGCGGTGCCGGAGAGTTAGTCAACGAAGCGCAGTAATCGTAGGCGGTAGCTTAACCCGGGGAACGTCGAAGTTAAAGTATTCAGTGAAATAGTGTGCAAAAAAAAGGGAAAAAAAAGTACACCGATACATACCACTATTAAGTAACTAATACAAAAAAACAGAAAGGGAAAAACAAAAAAGAAAAAGAAAAAGAGGAAAAAAAAACCATCTACGTCCAAAACTCAATCAACCTAAAACAAAGAGAAATATAACGAAAAAAAACCCCTTTGCCCCTCCCTGCTAAACGTTGCACCCGCGCTGTAAAAGAGGAAAAAAAAGACCAAAAAATAAATCAATAAGAATAACTCCAAATCCAGGGAAAGTGTTTTATCCGTCCCTATCTCCAAACTGTTGCTCGCCTACTTGTGTTATCACCAGGGCAGTTGCTCTCTAGGCTGCAAGATCACTCCCCCCTACAAAACCACGAACCCCCAAGTGAATCAGCGTCGAAAACCGAGGTCAACAGCTGGAAACAAAAAAAAAAAAAACAAAAGGAGCAGTGTCGTCCAGATCTCAGTATTCTTGCTACCCCGCTAGTCTTAGAGACAGACGGCAGAGGAAGAATTCCCCGTTTTCTTTTTATTTCTATTTTATTGTGTCATTTGTTATCAATTACGTGTAAATTTAAAGTGATCGAGTTTAATGTCCTGATAGATCCTCCCGCCCCCTTACTTGTATTTTAATATGTGTGCTTGTGTGTGCGAAAATTGAGTAACCTATACAAAAGAAAAGAAAAATTATATAGAGAAAACAAAACAAAAAAAGAGTTAATTATTACATAGCTGCAGAATCCTCATCGACAGGCCTGACGACGCGCATGACCAGGTAAGCGAACTCTTAACAATTTTTTTCTTTTAAACGTACATACAGGCATACCTTTGGTAGAGACTTGTAATTTTTTTTGGGGCAACCGTTAAGGTCGCTAAAATTCAGGGCACCAACACCCTCCTTGATATAGGGCACTTAACTAATTTCATTGTAATGATTTGATGAATTTAAATTTTTTTTTGAGAACAATTTGATATGTATGATATGAATGGAATCAATAACTTTTTTGAATGTAATTCGGCTGTTGGGTGGTCCCCGCGGTAAGTAAAGGAGAGTTACCGTTTCTTTCAGGGTGCCATATAAAATTCAGCGGACATTGGTACATGGCAGAGTGGGTGTAGACCCACTAGGAGGATGATCCTCCCGTGGTGATGTTATGTATCCATTTTCAGATTTTTTTTTTTCTTCCTCGTGTTCAAATATCTTGTAGTTATTTTTTCGCGTTTCCGTTCTGTTTTCTTCTTAGTTACTTTTTATATCGCAACATGCAATTTTTTGTGTAAGTGGTGATACTTGGCAAACTCGGGTGCAAGAACCCACCCTCCGACGAGCTTCAGCGGAAGGCCAACAAGGCATGCTCCCCCCTTCGGAGTCACCGAGAATCCCTTCTCCCTTCCTTATCCTTCAATCCTAACCCTGCTCCACCTTCCCCCAAAGTTTTCGCATACAATTTTTTCCTTCATGACACCCCTCACCATCTCCACCATTACACACTTTCAACGTCAAGTGTTCATTTTTGCAAAGTTGATCAAACTGATGCGTCGGAAGAGAAAGAAAAGTAAGTAAATACATGTGCTTTTAACAGAAAAATTTATAAATTTTTGTTGAATTCTTACTTTTTTCACAAAACATTTATTTTATTTTTTTTTACAGGGAGTATTTCAGTGCTGTGGAGGTAAAGCGTTTAATAACGACAAGACTTAAGTATGAAAAAGAATTTTCCTCTGGGAAAAAGTCATGAGCATTTCTGTGGGAAAGGATTCTTTCAGAAATGCAAGAAGAAGCTCCTAACTTGAAATTCAACAAAACACAAGTCCATCGAAAATTCTTAAATATTATGATAACATATAAAAGAATTAAGAATCGAAATAAAAAAACTGGAAGGGAAGCTACTTATAGGGAACATTTCGACCAACTTGATCAAGTTTACGGGACAAAGCATTCGATCGAGCCTCCACCTGAAAATTTGAGGTCAACACTTCCATCTCCTGTTCTGCATCCTAGTCTGGATGTGCCAAATGAATCCGTCCCAAACATTCAAATACGTGATACATCTAGCGCTATGGAAAATGAAGATGATGTATCTTTTTATTTACCTTCAGAACCAGGACCCGTCCCAAGACATCCCACCAGACGCCGCAAAACTAAAGAGTGTGAAACTCTAGATTTTTTGAAAGAGGAGGCAAAAAAGAAGAAAAACGATTCGAAGAAGTGATGTAGTTGGAGCGACAGAAACTTTCTGCAGAAGTGGACCGCATTTAAGAATTGCGAGGTTTAAAAGACATTCTTCCGGAAATGCTAGAGAATAGCCAATTTAATTAGATGGTGATAATAATTACCTATGTACCTACCTGAAGTTTTTGCATGGAGTTTGGTGTAATGAATTATAATTTTAAGTGTTTTTTATGAAGTTCTTGCGATAGTGCAAATACATTTACGTTCTTTATTAAGTTTTATTAAAATACCTACATATATTTATCTTTTTCTGTTACAAGACACTAAATAAAATGTATCTGTTCTATCAAGCAAAAAACAGCATTGATAAACAATTGCGTTTTTGTACACCCTCCTGGATGTTTCTTGCCTCGGCTTCAGGTGATAATAGAAAAATTTCACGAGATTCATTGTTTGTCGCTCTCCAATCTGGATGAATTGAATCTTTTTCTTTGTTGATTATAAAATTATGCACAAGACAAAACTATTTGGCAAATCTTTTCTGTTTTTCGGACGTCTATAAAGTTCAAAATTTGGAACTTTTGTTTTAGAATTCTAAAATTTAGTTCTATAAACACTCTTGTGGAGCTTAAACAGGTGTTCAACTTCTTTATTTCGGTTGCGAGATGACCATTGTCCTTAAATGGAACCATCATATACTCTGAAAGTGAGTACGCAGAGTCTCCCAAGAGGTGGGCGTTTTCGGCAAACTCAATTTCTCTACTAGTCAGCCCCTTGAATATCGGACTGTTCACCCATGCATTGGCGCCGTGACAGCTTCCTGGATATCCAATAAAACGTCGAGAAATCTAAATTTGCTGTCGCAAATCGCCTAGGAGTAGAAAATTAAGAAATATATCATACTCTTCTTAATTAAGTACTCAAAGCTACCTGCATGTTAATCAAAACCGTTCCTTTGCGGTCGTAGCAACTACTGGGATCCTTTTTGGGGTACAAATGTTGAAATGAGTCCCATCGATACAGCCAACAACGAATGGAAATGGGGTTTCTCTTCTCTTCGCAAAATCTTTCATGATATTTTTTTGTTGCTGAATGGACGGCCAACTTATTTCACTTTTTAAGCAACAGATAAGGTTTACGGTTTTTATAAAGATGTTGTATGAAGTACCTCGTCCAATATCGAACTGATCAGAAAGGATCCGAAAACTGATCCTGCTGTTGCACAATTTTCAAAGCGTAATGTAGGTACAAACATTTCTTTTAAGAATATCCAACGCGACCAGTATAAAAAGGTGTCCAAAAAGGATTTATAAATATTCGCAAATCCTAGAAAAATGGTTTGGTTTTCATTTAGAAAAGTTTAATCATTAGTGGATTTACATCGAAGGTGGAGCGGCACATTCTAAAATTATTTTGGAATACATCGTCTGGATATTCTTCTATAACTTTGAAATAGTCTTTAATTTTAGGAATTTCTTCTTTTAAATTTGCTTATTAAAGTCCGTACGCATTTCGATCGCTTTCTTCTTGTTTCACACATATTAAAAATAAATGTATCGTCTTTACGATCATAGTTATCGACTAAAACTTTCATTAGCAAAACTTCCATCTCGACATTAAAATGTTTGATGTAAACAATGCGTTCTAAAACGCAAACGTCATATTCAATCAGCAACGCATCAGTATAAATTGTGCATCGCATCAGCATCGCAAATAAGCAGTGATATCGCATCACTGCGCAAATGTTTGACGTTTCTGAATTTACACTTTATTTCTTTTCTTACATTAGAATAACAAATTACACAATAAAAAAAAAATAAAAAAAAATTGGGGAATCTGGTGTCGTAGAAGCTTCTCTCTGTCTCCTGTCGTCTCTGAGATTAGCGGGGTAGTAGGATTAATGATGTCTGGGCGTCACTGCACTTTTTCTCTCTTGTTATTTTTTTTTCTTCTCTTTTTGTCGACCTCGGTTTTCGTGACTGATTTGCCATTGTTGTGAGGCAGAGTCGAGCCACGGAGGCAACTTTGGTGTAGGCGATTCGGACTACGGCACGTTTGCGGTTGCTCGGCTCAACTCGTCGGACGGTATTTTTTTCTCCTTCGATATCTGGAGAACGGAACAACGTACGATCTTGCGGTTTTTTTTTATTTGTCTTAATGGAACTTAGAGCTGATAAGATTAAGGGTTAAATCGGTATAGCGAGTGCTGAGATATTTGAAGAAATGCTTTTACAAAAGGTGTGCTGGACAACAAGCACGTTGTGGTGTTATTGGAAATAATTTTCGCTTTGACATAACGCAATACCAGGTGGGAAGTACAGGACTGGCCCCCCAGTCAAATTTTTTTTCATGTGTGCGCTCGACGAGAGCAGTGTGCATGCGCAAGGATTGAGGCGAGACAAAAAAATTCACATGAAACTACATAAAATTTGTATAACAAAAAAAAAAAAAAAAGAATAAATAGCTGCAATTGTGCCTTTGCGGCATCGATATGAAATCACCCTTTTTTCACTGGTCTTTTTTCGAACCTGACCCCTTAAGTAACTAAGCGAGCAACAGATTGGGGATCGGGACCGATAGAACACTTTCAGTAGGTTTATTCTTATTGTTCCTTTTTTTGTTTTTCACAGCGAAGGCACCACGTTTAAGGGGGGGTGAAGAAGGGCTCTTTGTTTTTTTTACATAGATACAGGTGTGCTGGTGAATTGGACGCGTTACATTTGTATTGTTATTGTTATAGTTATTATAGGTTTAGGTTTTATGCGTTTTTGGAAGATGTTTGTGTTTTTCTCTTTTTTTTTGAATAGGCATTGTTTTATTTCCCTTTTTTCTTGATTTTGCACACCTTTCACGTTTAACTTTTCCCCGGGTCGAGATACCGCCGCTAATCACTGCGCCTAGCCGACTTACTCTTCGGCACTGCGGCTTTTTGCCTTCTTCCCAGTTTGTGACATGGTGCCCCAAGATCGGTTTTGGGTCCCTTTCCTGTTTAACCACTGCTCAGAGCAGTGTTGGGCGTAATCACTAATTTTATTTAATCAATTGACAAGTCAACTAAAGATTTAGTCTTGATTGAAATAATAGTGACTGAAAAAATTAGTCTTAGTCAGGACTAAATGAAGTAATTATTAGTCATTAATATGAATCATGATTAGCATTTTAACTAAAGTTGTATGAAATTTTTAAAAATTCACATGTTTTTACTGCACATTTTAAAGTTCCGTTAGTCACGCAGTTTGCACCTCTTCTTCTCTTTCACTTATTTTGTTAGATATTTTGTTTTGTTTGTTAGTACTATGCTAGTGATCAGTGGCGTATGTTTTGGTTTCGGTGTTTTGATTGTGACCCGTAAAAGTGGTGTTCATGCATTAAAAAATGAATCCAAATGAAAACTCGTGCAATGAAGATGTAGACGAATTTTTAACATCAAATTCGGTTAATATATCAGCGGAGAAAGACTCACTATCAATGGCTTTACTAAATGGTGTATTTTTCAAAAAAATACCTCAAAAGTCATCAAACAAAACAACAGTTGGATTTTGTGTGAAGTGTTTACCTAAAACAATAGAGATTAAAGGGCACAACAGAAGCAGTTCAAAATTTTTAAGTCATTTGAAACGTAAACACGGTACAGAAGCAGTCGAAGAATACCAAAAGTATTTGAAGGATCACAGAACTAAAAGAATTAAAAGAACAGACAAAACTACTACCAAAACCAACACTGAGATACAAGACAACTTTAAGAGTACGAGGCGACGTCTCAAATCGAATTTGAAAGTGATTAAGCGCATTACTTCATTCACTCAATGATACCTTTACGAACAATTGAAGATCCCTATTTTATGAAGATGATGAACAACTTGTATATAAATGCCAGTGGACTCAAAGTTCCAGCAGCAATCACTTGAACAGCTGTGTAAAATTAAAGAAAATTTAACTCCAGTAAAATATGTATGTTTGACCGCAGATATTTGGTCGGGAAAAAAAAAGAAGTTTTCTGGGTGTTACTGCACACTGAATTGATGATAATATCAAAAGACGATCAGCAGCATAAGCTTGTTGTCGGTTTAAAGGTTCGCACACGTTCAATCGAATTAAAGAAATGTTACTGGAAGTGTGCGCAGATTTTGCTTTGGATTCGTCAAAAGTGGTAGCAACAGTGACAGACAATTGATCCAACTTTGTCAAGGCTTTCAAAGTCTTTGGAGTGAAAACAAACTCATTAATCGAATCAGAAAATGACAAAGAATCTGTGGTATCTAGTAACAGTGAAGATAAAATCGGAACAACACAAGTTATTGAAGACCCGCTTTGTGCTGAATAGCGCAGACGACCACGTGCTTTCGGTTCGTATAAGATGCTTTTCACACACATTGAATCTGATTGCAACTACTGACATTCAATCATTATTAAATTATAAAGCTACAGCCTTAGGGATTATGCATACAGAAGTTATGAGAAAGTGCAATGAATTGTAGAATTCAGCAGGGCGGCCCAAATCAGCTGAGATCATTCAAAATGCTCTCGGGCACACTTTATCACGACCAGGTCTGAAGAGATGGAACAGCCTTTACGACTCTCTTAAGCAGATTTCAAAAATAGAAAATAAAGCATTGCAATTAAGCCGCGAACTACATATCAAAAGTTCACTGAAGGACTACGAATTTGACAATATTGAAGAATACCTGCAGTGCGCAGCCCCGATAGCAGATGCCCTGGGGGTAATTCACGACAAATCGCCGAGCCTATACAGGGAGCTCTGAACGACCCCCCTCCGATTTGGTTCAAAATAGGTAGAATTATTCTTTGGAGTGGAACAAGACTTATGGCAAAACATTTTTTTGCAGAATTCGATATAGATTGCGTGTAACGGAACTTCAAAGATTGTAAAAAAATTAGAAATTATGCCTTTTTCTAAATTTCAAAAAATCATAGCTTTGGTCCTGCTCATCAGAACTTAGTGTATATATATACCTCGTTGAATTCAGGAAAACGTGAGCTTTCAAGTTTTCAACATAATTTTTATTTTCAGGATGAAGGACATTCCAGAATGTCCTTTTCAAAACGTATCCTTAAATAACTCAAAAAAGGTATTTTAATTTTTTTTATTTTTTTATATAAAGGGTGGTTAAATTTTAAGGCCCGATGTTGAATGTAAACCACACCTAAACGTCAAGTTTTTTTCTGCATTTCATTTGACATTTCTCAATTTCAGACTAATTCAATTTGAACCATGGAAAGACACACAATCGGGAACGCGTTAAAGTTATTCAGGCTTATTATGAAAATGGGCGTTCAAATAAAAATGCATATCGTGCACTTCGTGATTTTTTCGGTCAATTTAATCGTCCAAATGTGCGTACAATCGGAAAAATCGTGCAAAAATTTGAGCAAACCGGGTCTGTAGCAGATGTGAAAACACCAGTG